>CAUYON010091793.1:0-18294 GCA_963573935.1 Arctocebus calabarensis
GGCCTCCTAGAGTGTTAGGAATTTTTTTTTTTTTTTTTTTTTTTGAGACTAGAGCCTCAAGCTGTCACCCTGAATAGAGTGCTGTGGCATCACAGCTCACAGCAACCTTCAATTCCTGGGCTCAAGCGAGTCTCTTGCCTCCACCTCCCAAGTAGCTGGGACTACAGGCGCCTGCCACAACGCCCGGCCATTTTTTGGTTGCAGCTATCATTGTTGTTTGGTGGGCCCGGGCTGGATTCGACCCCGCTAGCTCAGGTGTACGTGGCTGGTGCCTTAGCCCATTGAGCCACAGGCGCCGAGCCGAGTGTTAGGATTATAGGCCACCTTGTCCAGCCTAATTAAAGAAGTATTTTTAATAGATTATGTATTAACTGGGTGTATGTATGGTTGTCTTCCTTTTCTTACATTGGTAGTATAATATCATCCACAGTCATTCTCTTTTACTGTTTCTTTTTTTTCATGTTACCATTGGACTTGTCTTCAAGTCCATTGTTATTTCTCTAGAGCAGTGATTTTCAACTGGTGTGCTATGGCATACTGGTGTGCCATGAAAAGTTTTAAAGAACATTAATTATTTTTGAAAGGAGTTCAAAGCACAGTAAGTATATTCTTTTTTGTACTTTTTTTTTAATCAACATAATTTAAGTGTGCTGTGGAAGTTAATTACAGATTCGAGTGTGCTGTGAGATAAAAAAGGTTGAAAAACACTATTCTATAGATTGGCAGCTTGATAGCATTCATTAATTTTGCTTAGTATCTTGTATGTCAGAGGCAAGATAGTACAGAGGTTAATAGCTGTGAGTTCAAGTCCTAATTTTGTCACATAATATCTGTGAGACTTTGGGCATGTTCCTTAACCTGGCTGAGCTTCAGTTTCCTTATCTGTAAGATGGTGATAATGATAACCTTATTTCCCGAGAGCTAAGAATCATAGTTTCTGCCTACAATTTTGCACTCTGCTGCAGCCTAAATCTCTGTCTTTCTTAGGTGCTCTGTTATAATTTGAGAATGATAGTTTTCTTTTTTTGGCCGGGTCTGGGTTTGAACCCACCACCTCCAGTATATGGGTCCTGCACCCTACTCCTTTGAGCCACAGGCACCGCCCAATAATTTTCTTTTTGACTCCGAAAATGTGGCTCTACAAAATTGGGTAGTATATATATATTTTTCCTTGCATTTAATCAATAGTCTAGTAAAATAAATGTTGGTTAGTAAAGGCACATAGTTCACTGTGGAAAACCCAAGCCAGGTGGCCTGTAGCACAGGGCTTTCACATGCTCAACTTGCTGTATTTGGTTGAAGGCTGTGTTCTTTTTTAAGTGTAAAGTTTAAAAAAAAAAAAGTGAGTTATGCAGGTGGCATTTTTTTCAGACCCATCGTTTATCTTGCTTTTCAGTGCCCCTTGCATAGTTTGTGCATCATAGCTGCTGCTGCTGCCATCATAGTGCTGTGGAAAACTGCTATGTGTGGGTGGTACAACAGCTAACACCTCCTTCCTCTCCCCTCCCAATATAATCATAGGTCAAAGCATAGTTTTAGAAGGCCTACTTTCTTAGGCATGGTATTGTGCCTTATTTTGAGTGAGTTTTCATTCCTAGAGTTGTATCTTGAGCCTTCAGATTTGCAATTCCAGAGGTAGTGTCATTTCGAAGCTTAGAAAAAAAATTTTTTTCCTCTGGATAGCATAAGTGTTGATTTAATTTGCAATGACAAAAAAGTGTTTTGAATCTATATGCTAGAGTAGTTTTATCTGTGATAATCCAATTATTTTATTGCTCCATAATTATCATGGTGGAGAAAGCTGAATGTTTTGGCCTCATGGATATAAAGATTCCATATCTGTAAGGTGGGCATCATGTAGTTTTTCAGGGTTGCTGTTAGGTGACTTCATGTCTTTTATTAGCCCTTTACTTCTGTACAGCTTTTTGTGGTGTGTACCTCATGTCATACTCTTTCATTCTGGAAGCTGTCTGAAAGTATTCTTTTGTGAACTGAGGTTTGGCACCATATGACAGGAATTTATAAAAGTCTGCTTCTATAGGAAGAAAATCCAGATTGGCTTTCTTTTTCTTAAGTCATAAGATACAACTTGGTGAGATTATGCTCAAAGAAGGTCAGAACCGAGACTTGGCTTTTCAGACATCGATAATATGAAGTGTATTTTGGGAGCAGCCCCCCACCTTTAGGTAAGGACTGGGACTGCTTGCCTGGATCACTACTGGACTGTAGGGCTAATGTCTTTGTCTGTTTGCGGTTGGCAGTGCATGGAAGTTTCTCAAAGTATATCAGCCCTACCTATAAACCCTTAACACCCCATATGACCTTGGTCACCAAACCACTTCAGGGCTTTATTTTTATCCTAGCTGTTCGTTTTAAGATGTGAGATTGGTTTCTTTTCTCTAACAGAGCAAAGTTCTTGTGAGGTTTGGGGGAAGGGGAAGAAACAGAGTGCCAGGGTGCTGTTGAGGCTGGTTAAACACCAAAACCACACTCTTCGTCCTTCTGGGCTTGAGACGTGACATAAGTCATGCTGCAAACACCAGTTTCCACACTGTGAAGAAACCCCTTCGATACTCGTTTTGTTCATTTTTTGTGTTTTGTATTTTTAGGCAAGTAAAATGTGGAAGAATAAAGATGTATTTTCTCATTTTGCTTTAGCTAGAAATCTAATTCTAGGCTTAAGATTTTTCATCTTCCCCAAGAGTGTTGATGAGAACTCTTAAAACTCACCAGGTCTCAGGAAGCCAGATTACCAGCATATCCTGTTCGCGTGCATGTGTGTATTCTGTGTTACCCACAGGCCACTTTCCACCCCACGTGACCTTTAGTTACCATCCGGAAAGTCAGGACCCAGATACCAGTCAGAATTTCCAGGCTCTGGTTTGGTTTAGACATTTTAGAAAATGTTAACAGCAATAATTGTAAAGAGACTTTTTGAATTTGCACGCAGGGTGAACAGGAAGTAATATATATCCTGAAGAGAGGGAAAAAGGCATTGTCTGTGCTCTTTCCAATAAAGTATTTGAAAGTGAACATTCAGAAGAATACCTAAAGCATCTGAAAAGCACAGGGGAGAAGGAGAAGCGGTTAGAAGTCAGACAATATGCCCCAATTCTTAGGTGTTAAGGCTTGATTCTGAAGCCCTTATTTCATTCTTTAAAGTTGTAATATATGTTATTGGAGTTGTTTATAACATTCCATTGTGTGTGTGTGTATTTTTTTTTTCTTTGGTAGAGACAGAGTCTCACTTTATCTCCCTTGGTAGAGTGCCGTGGCATCACACAGCTCACAGCAACCTCCAGCTCCTGGGCTTAGGCAATTCTCTTGCCTCAGCCTCCTGAGTAGCTGGGACTACAGGCACCTGCCACAATGCCCGGCTAAATATTCCATCATATTTTAAACAGCATTTCTAAATTAATATAAACTGACTGTAATGAGTCAGGTAATGCTGTAGAGCCGGGGTGAACTAAGTATAACCTGTGAGCCAAGTATGGTTTTTATATGTTTATATAGGGGTTGTTTAAAAAGAATTACATGTGGCAAATATATGTGGCCTACAAAACCTAATGTGAGGGTGTGTGATAAATTGTCCCTCAAGATCACCTCCTGTGGATCTGTGAAGTGCCTTCCAAATAAGAATGAGACCTGTTCAATATTCTATCTGACCTTTTACAGAAAGGACCTTCTACCACAGTTCTAGAAGCTGGGAGCAGTGAAGGCAGTTAATGCTGGGATCCTTAATTTAGGACGTTGGTAGGTAATGAGGGTGTTACCACCTTTTGGGGCAGACTGTTCTTCATTTTGCTGGTCTGACCTTGCTGGATGTTTAGCATTCCTGGCCCTGCCCACTGGACGCCAGTAGTGGCCCCCACACATTTCCAAACTCTCTCTAGGAGAGGTGGCACTATTCTGGTGAGAACCACCGATTTAATAACTTGGTGAGATCAGAAACACCTTCTTAAGGTTTCCTCCTTTATTTCCTCAGAGAAATGCACTTGAGATTTGGATCTTCATAGCATAGGGATCAACAATAGTGAGAGAGAATTTGAGCAGTTAGTAGACTAGGGAGAGTTTTCAGTAGGGTAGAATAAAAGGTTTTAAGGAAACCATTTAATGAGTGTGTTTGTTGCTTATTCACCCATTTCAAGAATTGTTGATATTGACTTATGATTTATGAAAGATTTGTTTTGATGATCACATTTTGAAAAACATGTTCCTGGCCAGGTGCAGTGGCTCATGCCTGTAATCCTAGCACTCTGGGAGGCTGAAGCGAGTGGATTGCTTGAGCTCAAGAGTTTGAGACCAGCCTCAGCAAGAGCAAGATTCCCCCCTCTAAAAACAGCTGGATGTTGTGGCAGGTGCCTGTAGTCCCAGCTACTCATGAGGCTAAGGCAAGAGGATCACTTGAGCCCAAGAGTTTGAGGCTGCTGTGAGCTATGACACCATCGCACTCTACCCAGAGCGACAAAGTGAGACTCTGTCTCAAAAAACAAAACATGTTCTTCTCGTGTGAGAGGAAGAGTAGCCATCTTGGCCTTAGTGGCCAGATGATTTTGAGGTCTGTGGGAATCTGTATGGTATATTGGAGAGACTTGTTCAAAGCCAATGTAAAGATGTAGTTTTGGCATCTCATGGACAACCTGACATTCAGACTTAAGCCAGAAGAGAATTTTCCAGCCTGGGAGAGTTGACTTTGAAAAGCCCTCCTTTGGCTCCTTACTAAGTTAGACTAGGGAACAATCAGCTGCTGAGTTCCAACCAACTGGAATGTATGTGAGGGTGTGCTATAAATTGTCCCTCAGGATCACCTCCTGTGGATCTGTGAAGTGCTTTCCAAATAAGGATGAGACCTATTCAATTTGCAGCTGCTACAGGAAGGAACAGAATAGTGAGGTGATGTTACTGTGGGAGCAGCTTACTTTATTTTATTTTATTTTTTTATAGAGACAGAGTCTCACTTTATCGCGTCACCCAGCTCACAGCAACCTCCAACTCCTGGGCTTAGGCGATTCTCTTGCCTCAGTCCTCCCTGTAGTAGGACTACAGGTGCCCGTCACAATACCTGGCTATTTTTCTGTTTTGCAGTTCAGCCGAGGCCGGGTTTGAACCCGCCACCTTCAGTATATGGGGCCGGCGCCCTACTGGATTAGCCATAGGCGCCACCCAGCAGCTTACTTTATATAGTGACATACTACACTTGGGGTAAGAGTCTGTGGCCTTTTTGCTTTCTCTGTGTTGCCTTTGTCACTGATTTCCTATATTGGTTTTTGTTTCTGACTGTACTCTGGGGGAGATACATCTATAGTTCTATCATTCTTTAATCCCTCTTTGCTCTTAAAAGTTCCAGAATTTCATCTGGCTGCCCTGTTTTCAGTGTCTTGGATGTGATGTGTTTGAGCTGAGAGAGAGAATATGAAATAGTTGTTTTCTTGGCTTATGATCTTCCTTTAGTCTATGAACTGTTTGACTCCAGGGAGAATCTCCTGGGTTTTTCCCTTCTTGGAAACCTTTCACTTTACTCATAAATATTTAGTATTGAAGTTACTGCTCAGTTTTATTCTCTCAAGTATTAGTCTTTAGACTCTCTAGACCAGAAGGAATTTAAAATACTACCTCTGTCTTTCTGATGCATGAGTCCCTATAAAATGTATTCACCACACATTTTTATTTTTAAGAGCATCAGTGATTTTTCAAGTTGTCTTCCTTCCACTGTTCCAAAGTTTATTCAGCATCTATTATGGGAATCACTACATATCTCTCCTACTATTGTTTTTCCCATGTCATTCATGCCTAGAACCATCAGAGAGCTATGTAACTAGGTAACATGTTTGTTAGCAGTAGTATTGCTTTACTAATTTGTACTTTGGTGTACAGTCAGCCTATATTAAGTCAAATAATAATAAAGAGACTTAGGGAATTATTGCTATTTGCATTATATAGTGTCTGTGGAAACATGGGAGAAATTTCTGCTTTCAATGTAAAATGGGTTTAAAAAAATCTTATGCACACTTATGAATTTGTTATTTAGAATAATTATTTAATTGTTCTAGAGATTATAGAATCTTGTAACTTCCCTTAATAAGTGTAAAGGACTTATTGGCATGTGTTTTGTGTCATGGTCTTACTATTTTATTTGTTTTTCTTTGGCACCTCTTTCTTGTTTTTAATATATTTTATCTTGTGGTACAGTTATATACTTTGTATCTTGCCTTAAATAACTGGCTTCACAGTTTTTAGGAACATTTTTCTCTTCTCACTAGTTTATTTCATTGTAAAACCCCTTCTTGATCATCTAGTAAGTAGTCTGAGGGGGATCAAATTCTTTCCTGCCCTGTTCATTACCATAAATATTTAGTGGGTGCCTTTATATGTTGATTGTTATTCTAGGCTCTATACACAGAAAGGTAAATGATAATGGTCCTTCCCTCAAAGATAATTGTCTTCGAAGAATGGATATGTAAATAAATATTTATAATAAAGTGTTAACAGATGTAAAAATAGAAATATGTGCACTGAACAGAGATAATACAGAGGAGAAAGAGATTAATACAGGGTGGTAAACAGGGAAAGCTACTTAGAAAGGTAATCTGTGTCCTTAATTTTGAAGGATAAAAGAAGTTCTTTAGGTAGATGGGGACAGCTGACTTTTCTGGCAGACAGAAAAACACAGATAAAAACAAGGTGTGGTTAAAAACGAGACAGAGGCTGGGCAGTGGCGTATGCCTGTAATCCAGCACTTTGGTAGGCCAACGCAGGATGATTGCTTGAGGCCAGGAGTTCTAGACCGGCCTGTGAGACCTCATCTCTATAAAAAATAAGAAAATTAGCTGGGCAAAGTGGTGCATGCCTATAGTTTCTTCTACTCAGGAGGCTGAGGCAGGAGGATCACTTGAGCCCAGGAATTTGAGGCTATAGTGAATTATGATGACATCACTGCACTCCTTTTTGGATGATAGAGAAAGACTCTTTGTCTTACAACCACAACAACAACAACAAAAAACTAGAAGGAGTGGTTGGTTGCTTCTGAGATTTCTAGCCAAGAATCCGTCATTAGATTGTTAGAACATCTTGGGCCATGGTATAGATGTCCACATTGATGATATCTAATTAGTCAGTTGGAACTCAGAATTTGCTACAAAGTAGATTGATTAGGACTTTTGATTTGGCCCAAACTTAGAAGTGGATCCTTCAAATAGTTCTTCTGTGCTTTATTTTATGCATTAGCAAAGGTTGACTCACCCTAAAGTCATGCCTTCCATCATTGTGGGAAGCTTTCTGAGCCAAGACTAGCTTGGCTTAGGAATAAGTTATGCCTTGTGTTGTAACTGTTGGCAGTAAATCCTATTCTTGTCCTTCACATGCACGGTAGGACTATAGCTACTGAAACATATAGGAAAGAGGAATTTTACTAATAGTCTCTGTGGATTTGCATTTTCCTAGGGTGTTTCTCGGTAAAGGTGCTGATACTTTATTCTTTCGAGTGAGATTTTGAGCTGACTTGTACTACAAATCTCTGAGATGCTAGATCCTAATTTGTAAAGCAGACTATGGTAAGGCAGTTGACATTCTCTTTGAGGAATTTCTTTGGCAAGTTTTCTTGTAGACTTCTAGACAGATCTGTAAAACAGTATGGCTTTTTTTTTTTTTTTTTGCAGTTTATGGCTGGGGCTGGGCTTGAACCTGCTATCCCTGGTATATGAGGCTGGTGCCCTACTCCTTGAGCCATAGGTGCTGCCCAAAATAGTATGGCTTTTAAAATACTTAAAAGTGGCTCCTCTAGGTGGCTCACACCTGTAATCTTAGCAGTCTAGGATGCTGAGGCAGGTGGATCCCTTGAGCTCAGGAGTTCAAGAGCAGCCTGAGAGTGAGATCCCCATCTCTACTAAAAAGAAAAGAAAAGAAAAGAAAAACTAGCTGGACACCGTGGTGGGCTCCTTTCGTCTTAGCTACTGGGAAGGCTGTGAGCTATGATGATGCCATGGCACTCTACCCAGGGTGACAGAGGAGACTCTATCTTGAAAGAAAAAAAACACAAAAAACTCCAAAACTTATAAGAGATGTTGTCAAAAAGTGGCCTTGGTGCCCCTGAGGAGCTGTCACTTGTGGTCAGTGTAGACTGGGAGTTAGATAGTCTTTATTGCATTCTTAAATTTGTTTATATTGGCTTGGCACCTGTGGCTCAACGGGCTAAGGCGCCAGCCATGTACACCTGGGCTGGCAGGTTTGAATCCAGCCTGGGCCTGCCAAACAACAATGACGGCTGCAACCAAAAAATGGCCAGGCGTTGTGGCGGGCGCCTATAGTCCCAGCAACTTGGGAGGCGGAGGCAAGAGACTCGCTTGAGCCCAGGAATTAGAGGTTGCTGTGAGCTGTGATGCCACAGCACTCTATCCAGGGTGACAGCTTGAGACTCTGTCTCAAAAAAAAAAGAGAAAAAAATTTGTTTATATTTCTGTGAATAGATTTCTTAATCTTTTCCCCAAGCGTCTACATCGGCAAAATAGGGATTTAATCTATGTTATCAACAAATCTGGTATTCAATCTCATCACAGCTTTCTCTACCTAGGTGGAGCCCAAATTTTTATAACAGTCACCTTTATTTCTGCCACATCAGAGTTAGAATAATAATAGGGGTTAGGATATATGGGGCAAAGAGTATTGATTGTGGAATAAAGGCTTTTTATGGAACAGTAGAAAAGGTTGTAGCAATTTGAAAAAAATTATTATACATATCAAAGCCATACAGGTTGATAAATTGTCACAAACTGAGGATGCTTGTGTAACCAGCAGAGTAGTTATTTTTACTTTTATCATTTTCGTTCTTTTTTTCCCTTTTAACCGTAAACTTCAAATTTTACTGTACAGTGACGGTACAGTATGGATGGATGGAACACTGTAAATAAATTAGGAAGAAGTTAATGCTCACTTTTTCTTTGCTTTCTAGTTTACCTGTTAAGACTGAAGGGAAATGAGAAAGAACTTAGAAGAGAAAGAATTGGATCAAAGATAAACAGATTCGAAAGCTTTTGCTATGTCTTTTGAACTAGATGGTATATGACTGACAAAAAAAGTAGCAGGAAGCACACCTTGGCTCTAGTCACAGTGAAACTGAGTCACCAACAATGCTGTGGTGGCTGTTGTGGGGAGAAAGTGACATCGTGTTCTGCTTACTACTCCTGACATGCTTGGTTCAGCTCAGATGTGGAATCCCAGACATTCTCTATTGCCATGTTTATAGCCTTGTCTTTAGTGTCAAGTCAAATACCAGGTTGTATCAGGCCATGTTGTTGTCTTTGTGTAAATCATTTGCATTTTAACAGTTTTCTTCTCTTTCTGCTGCTAGCTGCCAGTGAGGTAGAGTTGCCTCTGTTGATAAAGAGCAGATACAGACGTTCACATCCAAACCTGAATAACCACTTTTAACTTGAAACACTTTTCCTAGGAGTTGGTGCACCAGAATCCTTCCCTTATTTGGTGCCTTGCTTAAATCTGAAGCTTATACAGGGTTGTCAGAGCTCCCTGTATGCTGGTTTTTACTTTTAGGTGCCCACAGCAGAGTGGTTTGTGAAATCTTTGTAACCACCTCTGTTTTAAGCTGAAGCTTTGTTCTCCTTTAGGTTCTTAGATTAGTTCTCACTCTTCCCTTCCCGCTACTTTTTTGTAAGTCAGAAGACAGAGATATTCTCACTCCTCCCTTTCTTGTATTGTGGTAGCGGGTAGGCAGAGGTTATGTTTTTATTAATAGATATTTTTCTGGACTGTGCATGGGCCCTTGATGATAGTTGTGTGAATGTGCATATATTCCTTGATTTCTGAAGAACTCTTTCCATATTCATCAAGCAGATTGTGGATTTATCTAGAAAAATGTTAGGTGTTTTTTTTTTTTTTTTTGAGACAGAGTCTCACTATGTCATCCTCGGTAGAGTGCTGTAGTGTCACAGCTCACAACAACCTCAAACTCTTGGGCTTAAGTGATCCTTTTGCCTCAGCCTTCTCAGTCTGGAACTACAGGTGCCTACCTGTAGGCTGTGATTGTGTTGTTGTTGTACTTGTAAAAAAAAAAAAAAAACACACAAAAGTTAGAGGTTTTTTTTTTGGTGGTTTGTTTTTTTGAGACAGAGTCTCACTTTGTCGCCCTCAATAGAGTGCTATGGCTTCATAGCTCACAGCAACCTCAAACTCTTGGGCTTAAGAGATTCTCTTGCCTCAGCCTCTCAAGTATGTGGGACTACAGGCACTTGCCACAACGCCCGGCTATTTATTTTTTGGTTATAGTTGTCATTGTTGTTTGGCAGGTCCAGGCTGGATTCGAACCCTCCAGCTCTAGTGTATGTGGCTGGCATGCTAACCACTGAGCTACAAGCACCAAGCCCAAAAGTTAGAGTTTGTTATTTGTTTTATTGCTGCTATTGTTTTATTGACATGGAAAATAAGTTTTTGTTCAGTTTTATCTTTTTTCTTGCTGGCATGATCCTAAGGTACAGTTGTTATGTGCATCTATCAATTTGCAATTAATTCACCAACTAATGCTATTTGAACTGGAAGTATCTACTTCTCTTAATCTGTGAAATGTCTCAGTTAGTTTGGCTTGGTGGTCTCTCAGTGCAAGGCAACTGAAACCATTGGTGGGTTTTTGTTTGGGATTGCTTTAGCTTTTGGTCTTTATGGAAACATTCCCAGTATCTATCTTTGTTCTGCTGAAAAGGTTGCCTTTTTATGCGAGTTTTTATTTGTTTATTTTTTAGAGATGGGGGTTTCACTCTGTTAGCCAGGCTGAAGTGCAGTGGCACCTGGGATCAAGGGATCCTACTGCTTTAGTGTCCCAAGTAGCTGAACTATAGGCATGTACCACCATGCCTGGCTATTTGTGTTTTTATTTTTTATTTTTTAGAGATGGGGTCTTGCAATGTTGCCCAGGCTAATCTCAAACTCTTGGTCTCAAATAATCCTCCTGCTTTGGCCTTCCTAATACCTGGGATTACAGGTATGAACCACAGTGCCTGGCTCCAGGTTGCCTTATTTATTTATTTATTTTTTAATTTTTCTCAGACTAATAGGGTGCAAATGATTAGGTTACAGTGTTTGCATCTGTTAGGTAAAGTCCCTGTTGTAGTTGTGTCCCACACCCAGGAAGTGTGCCGTATACCCTTACATTGTGCCTATTAGATGAGAGCACACCAATCCTCTTCCTTCCTCCCCTCCCCACCCAACTTGAATTGAATTGAGTTTTTCTCTTGTGTGGTCATGTATTAATTCATCTGCTACTTCATATTAATATTAAGTACACTGGATATTTGCTTTTCCATTCTTGTGATACTTATACTAAGAAAAATGTGTTTTAGCTCCATCCAGGTTAATATAAAAGATGTAAAGTCTCCATCTTTTTTTAAGGCTGAATAGTATTCCATGGTATACATATGCCACAGTTTATTAATCCATTCATGGGTTGATGGGAAGGTTGGCTTTTTTTTTTTGAGACAGAGCCTCAAGCTGTCACCCTGGGTAGAGTGCTGTGGCATCACAGCTCACAGCAACCTCCAGCTCCTGGGCTCAAGCGAGTTTCCTACCTCTGCCTTCCAAGTAGCTGGGACTAGAGGCTCCCACCACAACGCCCGGCTATTTTTTGGTTGCAGCCATTGATGTTTGGCAGGCCCGGCCTGGATTTGAACTCGCCAGCTCAGGTGTATGTGGCTGGCACCTTAGCTGCTTGAGCCACAGGTGCCGAGCTGGAAGGTTGCCTTTTTAAAATGTGAAAGATAAAGAGCTTAGATTCTGGAGCCACACTGCTTGGGTTGACCTTGGGCAAGTCACTTATCCTATCTGTGCACAGTTTACCTCTCTATACTATGACAGTAATAATAGTATTTAACCTCACAGGATTGTTCTAAGGTTACACGAGTTAACACACATAAAGTGCTTAGGTGGTTTGTTATACATAGAAGATGCCATAGAAGTTTTGGCCATTATTATTATAAGGTGGTTGAGTATGACACACTTGTTTTGTTTAGCTGGGACAAGTTGAGCCCTTAGCGTCTGAATTGTGTCTGAGTAGCTTGGGGTTATTTTAACTCCTAAAGTACAAAGCTAGCTCTGTAAATTCAACCTGTCTGTAGTTGAGAAGCTGCCACAAGCTTCTAAAAGGTACAGTACAATAGTTAAAAATCAGATGGCAGGCCCCACTGCCTCCTGTGTAGTTAGTTATATAGTTGGGCAGAATAGAAGAGCACTGGGTAGAGAGGATCTTCTGGTCCTTTGCAACCACTGGCTGAGCCCTGTTTGAGGTTTAGAGTATTTCCTTTACTCCTACCATATGGTGAGCCAGAAATTGTGTGGGTATTCTAATCTTTGGAGCCAGCACTCACTCATTCATTTCTCCATCCACTCATCTGTTACCTATGGATAACTCTATGCTTTAGGATATAGAAATGAATCATTCACTAAAGGCGATCATTATTTTTGAGCTGTGCTGATCAATATGATGGCCACTAACTGTAAAATAAATATTCATTTCCTCACGAAGCCATCCATCGGGTGCTTATTACTCATATGTATCTAGTGGCTACTGTATTGGTCATTGCCAGCAAGGAACATTCTCATCATCATGGAAAGTTCTATTGAATGGAGCTGATCTGAAGACATACATGTGTAGATAATTGTATGTACTCTGATACCCAGTGTAACAGAAGTACATGAAATATCTTCTGATCCTGGAGGATAAGGTGTTAAGCTCAGCTTAGAAGTAAAGAGTCAGGAGAGGCTTAAGTGAGGAAAAGTGGTACTTTATTACACAAGAAAGCATTCTAGGTAGAGAGAGGTCATAGCAATGTAAAGAACTTGGTGAACTTAGGGCACCACAAGTAATTCTTTGTTACTGAAGTGTAGGTTTTATCACCAAATGTAGATTCAGGAGAAACAACAAAGATCAGATTGGAAAGGCTGTTTGTTCACTAAGAATTTATAGACAATGAGCCCACTCTAGAGTTAACCATGTTGAACTCTGGAAATAACTGTGTTGAACAAGATACATATAGTCCTTGTTCTGTTCATATACATATACAACCAGCCAGCCCTTTGTATCGATGGGTTTTATATTTATAGATTCCACTAACTATGGATTGAAGAAAAAACCAATAATAATACAATGATAAAAAAATCCAGAGTGACGGCTCGGCGCCTGTGGCTCAAGTGGCTAAGGCGCCAGCCACGTACACCTGAGCTGGCGGGTTCAAATCCAGCCTGGGCCCGCCAAACAACAATGATGGCTGCAACCAAAAAATGGCTGGGCATTGTGGTGGGCACCTGTAGTCCCAGCTACTTGGGAGGTGGAGGCAGGAGACTCGCTTGAGCCCAGGAATTAGAGGTTGCTGTGAGTGTGATGCTACAGTACTCTATCCAGGGTGATAGCTTGAGGCTCTGTCTCAAAAAAAAAACCAAAAAAAAACCCACAGGGTGAAGCCTGTGGCTCAGTGGGTAGGACGCCGGCCCCATATACTAAGGGTGGTGGGTTTGAACCTGGCCCAGGCTAAACTGCAACCAAAAAAAAAAATATATAATAAATATTATATATAATAAAAATATATAAAAATATAAATAGTATAACTATTTATATAGTATTTTCACTGTATTAGGAATTATAAGTAATCGAGAGATGATTTAAAGTCTATATGAGGGGCTGGGTGTGGTGGCTCATGCCTGTAATCCTAGCACTCTAAGATGTCAAGGTAGGAGGATGACTTGATGTCAGGAGTTTGAGACTAGCCTGAAGAAGAGTGAGACCTCGTCTCTACTTAAGAGTATGGAGGGCTTTGCGCCCATAGCACAGTGGTTACGGTAACTAGCGCCAGCCACATGCACTGAGGCTGGTGGGTTTGAGTCCAGCCTGGGCCAGCTAAACAACAATGACAACTACAACAAGAAATTAGCCGGGTGTTGTGGCAGGCGCCTGTAGTCCTGGCTACTTGGGAGGCTGAGGCAAGAGAATCACTTGAGCCCAAGAGTTTGAGGTTCCTGCGAGCTGTGATGCCATGACACTCTACCCAGGGCCACAGCTTGAGACTCTGTCTCAAAAAAAAAAAAAAAACAAAAAAGAAAAGAAAATGGAAAGTGAGCGCAGTTTGTGCCTGTAGTCCCAGCTACTTAACAAGAGGCTGAGATAGGAGAATTGAGGTTGCAGTGAGCTATGGTACCACTGCACTCTAGCCTGGGTGACTGAGCAAGATTCTTCTCAAAAAAAGAAAAAATCATATACATGAGGATGTGTATAGGTTATATGCAAATACTTCACCATTTTTTATAAGACACTTGAGCAACCATAGATTTTGGTATCCATGGGGATCCTGGACTCCATGTAGATGGATACTGAGGGGAAACTATTTCTGTGCACGTGTGTAAATCATTTGGTGGTAAGTGCTATCTACCTGTGAAATAATAAACTAGAGTAATAGTACTCATACTTTGCTATACCATTACCTGGGGAGCTTTTAAAGTTCCTGATACTCAATTCTTACCTCTATGCCAATTAAATAAAAATGTCTGGAGATAGAAGCCCGGCATCAATATTTTTTAAAGATTTCTAAGCAATTTCAATGTGCTATAAAGTTTGGGAGCCACTGGGCTAGAGAGTAAATACAAAGGCTGGAGGTGCTAAACACATTCAAGGACAGGAAGAGATAGGAGTAGAGCAGTAATATTACGGAGGCCTTTTGTAGGCCATAGGAAGGACTTTGGAATTTATTGTGATGTTAACTGTGGTCTCTTCTTGTCCACTCACTTGACCTGGAATGTAGCAGATAAAACTGCTTCTACTCATGATCTCAATCCTTAAATCCCCACAGAACTCTTTTCCTTTGAATACCTTTATTGGAATTTTGCCAAATTGTGCTCTAAAAAGAGATGAGTTTAAACTGTCACATGTAGGAATGAATATGTTATTTCCCTACAGCATTAATATTAGTACTGCACTTTTTTTTTTTTTTTTTATACAGTCTCATTCTGTTGCCCTCAGTTGAATGCCATGTTGTCATAACTCACAGCAACCTCAAACTCTTGGGCTCAAATGATCCTCTTGCCTAATTCTCCCAAGTAGCTGGTATTATAGGCATCCACCACAACAACTGGCTGTTTTTTAGAGATGGTGTGTTGCTCTTGCTTAGGCTGGTCTCGAACTCCTGAGCTCAGGCAATCCACCCATCTCGGCTTCACAGAGTGCTAGGATTGCAGCCATGAATCACTGCACCAGGTATAGTACTGTACTTTTTTTGTAGGTTTTGTGTGTGTGTGTGTGTATTATCAGGATAAACATTTAATCACTGTCAAATCCATACACTTTAACAGGATCTTCATTAGTCATTTGGTAAGTATATACTTAGTGCCACTTACTATGCTAGGCCATTCAAAAATATCATTGAGGCCAGGTATGATAGGTCAGGTCTATAGTCCTAGCACTTTGGGAGGTCAAGACAGGAGGATTGCTTGAGCCCAGGAGTTTGAGACCAGCCTGGGCAACATAGACCCTACCCCACAAAAAATAGAAAAATTAGTCAGATGTGTACCTATAGTCCTAGCTGCTTGGGAGGCTGAGGTGGAAGGATTGCTTGAGCCCACGAGTCTTAGGTTGTAGTGAGCTATGATGATGCCATTGCACTCTAGGCCAGGCAACAGAGAGAGATCCTGTCTCTGAATGAATGAATGAATGGAAATGAAATCAGAATAAATTATCTCTAAAAATGAAATTCTAGCACACTGGGACGCCGAGGTGGATTACCTGGATTACCTCACAGGTTTGAGACCAGCTCGAGCCAGAGTGAGACCTCGTATCTAAAAATAGCCAGGCATTGTGGCGAGTGCCTGTAGTCCTGTCTACTCAGGAGGCTGAGGCAAGAAAATTGCTTGCCCAAGAGTTTGAGGTTGCTGTGAGCAGTGTCTCCATGGCACTCTACCAAGGGTAACAAAGTGAGAATCTGTCTCAAAACAAAAGCAACAAAAAAAGAATAACTGGGGTGGCACCTGTGGCTCAACTGAGTAGGGCTCTGGCCCCATATGCCAGAGGTAGTGGATTCAAACCCAGCCCTGACCAAAAAAAGAATAACTCTTTAACAGGACTTGTACAACTTGGTCCTACCTTACTTCTCTAGCCTCCTTCCAGAATCAGTCATCTAGCTTTTCCACAATGTATTACTCTTTGGACCATCATACATGCTCTTCCCTTTGCTTATGACACATCAAAGCATGACTGCCTACCCCCCTCCAAAATCAATGGATTAATTTTCTCAAGCTTTAGGTTTCAACTCAAGTCTTTCTTCATCTGTGAGGATATCTCCAGTACTCCTGCTATGTATTTCCACAGCATCCTTTCCTGGCCCAATCATGGCATTTTATAGTTGTCTATCACCCACAGAGCAAAGATTGTGTCTGCCTTGTTCACAGATTGTGCATGGTATTCTGTACATAGATAGTGCTTAGTAAGTTTTGTTGAATGAACAAATGAATGGGTCAGTGTGTGAGAAGGACCTCACCATTCTTATATTCTTTTTCTTTTTTTGTAGAGACAGAGTCTCACTCTATGGCCCTCGGTAGAGTGCCGTGGCATCACACAGCTCACAGCAACCTCCAGCTCTTGGGCTGAGGCGATTCTCTTGCCTCAGTCTCCCAAGTAGCTGGGACTACAAGCGCCCACCACAACGCCTGGCTATTTTTTTGTTTTGCAGTTCAGCTGGGGCAGGGTTTGAACCCACCATCCTCGGTATATGGGGCTGGCGCCCTACTCGCTGAGCCACAAGCGCTGCCCATTCTTATATTCTTGATGCATTCATTTATAAGAAGGGTTTGACCTTGTAGATGTACCTGTGGAGAATTGTTAATCTGGTTGCCCATTTCTTGATCATAAAGTAGGCTCACTCATTTCCTCTTCTCTCTTTGTGCAGTATAGACAAATGGTGTCCCACCTCCTCTGTTATTGAGTGGATGGTTATGAGAGTTCCCAGGCTCTGAGAGAGATGAGTCAGAAAGAAGAGTCATTCAGAAAATGGCCCAGTCAGAGCAACAGCGTTGTCCTTTGGGTGAACTTTCTCTCTTTTTAAGCTGATGGTACTTTTGAGTTGGTTCCTAGAGACAGTCACACTATAGCACAGGGAGTCATAAGTCTTAATCTGGTACTTCCTCTTGATAGGGTTGTTTGGAGAAATGTCCAGGAGCCCTCGTCCTTAAATGAAATCTCTATTGAACTTAGGTATATCCTTTTTTCCACCCTGTCACTTAGCCCATAGTCACTCTAAGGTGGGAACCTGGAGTGCCCCATTTATATTTCTCTGTATTTTTTTTTTTGAGAGTCTCACTACATCACCCTCCATAGAGTGCTGTGGCGTTATAGCTCACAGCAACCTCTAATACTTGGGCGTAAGTGATTCTCTTGCCTCAGCCTCCCAAGTAGCTGTGACTACAGGTGTTTGCCACAATACCCAGCTATTTTTTTGTTGTAGTTGTCATTGTTGTTTAGCTGGCCCGGGCTGGATTCCAACTTGCCAACATTGTTGCAAGTGACTGGCGCTGTAACCACTGTGCTACCGGTGTTGCGCATATTTCTCTGTATTTTTTTTGAGCATTTGAATTCAAAAGCTTTGAGAGCAGCAGTCTTTGCCATTTGGTTTTACTTGTGCTATCATAAATAGGATGGTATTTGCACAGCAGCTGGCAAAGAAAGATTGTATTTATTTAGAATCATGCATTTGTGGGAAGACATGCTGTAAATTGGTGATTCTCCTGTGGCGATGAGAGCTGTGTGGATATCAGAAATGCTTGCCGGGTGGGGAGGTCTCTTAGAGGACATTCTTCATTACTACCACTCTTCATCTCCTAGCCCATGACAACCATTCCTGTTTCCAGTATATGTGTGCATTAGCCCTCAAATGCTACATAGGTAGCAAAAAATGTTTGCAATACCAGTGTTGTAGGTGATTTATCCCAGAGATTGGTAGGCTTTTTCTGTAATGAGCCAGGTAGAATTTTTTTTTTTTTTTGGAGACAGCCTCAAGCGGTTGCCCTGGGTAGAGTGCTATGGTATCTCTCTTTTTTTTTTTTTTTTTAGACAGAGTCACAAGCTGTTACCCAGGTAGAGTCCAGTGGCGTCACAGCTCACAGCAACCACAAACTCTTTGCCTTAAGTGATTCTATTGCCTCGGCCTCCCAAGTAGCTGGGACTATAGGTACCTCGTCAGAATACCCAGCTATTTTTTTGTTGAAGTTGTTATTGTTGTTTAGCAGGCCCAGGCCAGGTTCAAACCTGCCAGCCCTGGTGTA
>CAUYON010091794.1:0-15173 GCA_963573935.1 Arctocebus calabarensis
GTTAGATACTTTGCTTATTTAGTTTGTAAAGTGGCCAAACCTGGGTAGAGAGTTTAATTAACCTTAATTTTACCAGGTGGCGTAGTAAGTACCTTAAGGGGGAGTTAGGTGGGATAGAATAGTTTGCACCCAAGGCGATTCATTGCAGAAATAAAGCGTGATTCTGCTCACGTGTAGACCAGGGACAGAGTGGGAACGTCTTCCCAACTTTGCTGCTGGTCGTGGAAACAAGAACACAGCTTAAGGCAGTCATCACCAAACTTAAATCTGCGTTAGACCCATGGGGCCGAGGAGAGCTTGAGACCCGGCGCCAGGAATTTTCGTGCGAGGCGTGGAAGCGTTACGCTTGGCCATGCAAGGTTAAGGGGAATTGGGAACTCAAGCCTCGAGAGGGGTGAATTGCCAGGAATGTAAGCAATCTA
Source organism: Arctocebus calabarensis (assembly GCA_963573935.1). Taxonomy (NCBI): domain Eukaryota; kingdom Metazoa; phylum Chordata; class Mammalia; order Primates; family Lorisidae; genus Arctocebus; species Arctocebus calabarensis. The sequence goes on from CAUYON010091794.1 coordinate 423, forward strand.
GTCTATGAAAACTCGCTCTGATAGGGGTACTTACTGATTTTCAGATGAGGCCAGTGTTGAGTGCTGGTTGTAGCGCCTTGGCAGCTGGACACAAGCCCAAGATGGTGGTGAGTGCCAGGAGTGCAAGAAGAAGATAGGGAGCTCTCAGGAGCTTGGAACATTCCCTAATTAGATCCCGCTTCTGACACCAAATGAAAGGGGGGGGACTCAACCAGCACAAAATTTACAGAACACCACGGGCTTGTACAAAAGGTCTTTATTGGCGGGGGAAGGAGGAGGGGAGAGAGAGAGAGAGAGAAACGGAGGAAGAGAGGAGAGGAGAGAGAGAAAGGGGGGAAAGAGAGAGAGAGAGAGAGAATAGGAGAGGAGAAGAGACACACATGGGGGATGGGAGAGAGAGAGAGAGTACAGAAGACAAGGGCATTTGATATAGTCTCGGTTAGGGGACGTGTTGTGATGGTAGAACAGCCAATAAGGTGTTACTGCTCTGGTGCAAAGAGTAGTAGGGGGCGGGCCATAAGTTTGAGCTTTTCAGTGGGTAATTGGGATAGCCAAAGTTGTGCAATTATCTAACAGTGGTCCCTAGAACTGCAGAAATAGCCATCACTTGCTGATTTTGCTACACATTAAAATTGCTTTCTAGCTCAAGTCCTTCATCAAAGTGTTGTGCCCGAATTTCGGGGTCCCCCCAGAAGAAACTCACACCAGGCGCACCATTGTAAAAACAAAGAGTGAAATTTATTACAAGCTTAAGCTTGGACCGTTCAGCCCAGCCTAAATGGCGGCTCAATCTGAATGGCCCCAAGCGGTGGGGCTGAGGTATTCTTATAGTGTACTGAAAGGAACTTGGGAGGGGGGAATGCGATAAGGGGAGTGGGATAAGGGAAGGGTAGAACAAGGATGAGTGCAAGGGTCTCTCCACTTGCTGATTGGATACCTCGGTGGTGCCAGGAACAGGTGGGTGGTCGCTAAGCAGGAAGGGGCCTGTATGGACCAACTGGTGGGGGTGGTCAGGGGAACTGGTGCCAGGAGCCAAAAGTTACAAAACTAACATTTATACTGCAAATTACACAGCAACCTGTAAAATGGAGTCCGTTAACAAAATGACGTCACGCGGGTCCTTTCAAAAGGAGAGAGATATTAAAATTAGGAGACATTAATAAGATCACAGAGCAAGCTAAAGAGCAGTAGATCACAAATTGTAGTGAGAAAGGATACCTGGAGAAAGTAAGGTCTAAGAGAACAGAGGTCTTCCCAAGGAGACCCCAAGGATACACCTGTGAGGTTCTCTTTGTGGTGACTAAGCTCTTAGGAACTCGTAGACTTAACTTGCTGGGACCCAGAAACTTCCACGTCTGTAAAGCCGGAGCCAGCTTCTCCAGCTTGATTCACATTGAGTAATAAGAAAGGTAACTATGGGCCAGGACTTACTGACGGGATAAAAAGGAGAAGACTGAGCCAGTCGGGGAGTGTAGCTGTTTTGAATCCTCTGTGCTGTCACTCCACCAGCTGAAATAACGCCCTTCCTCTTTTAAACATGGTGTTTGGGGGCTCGTTCCTTCCACTGGGCCTCAGCTTCCTGCAACAGTAGAACAGAGTTGGCCCTGTGCTATTCAACTTGACCCATGAATGAATTGGAGAAGATATAGAGCTAAGGAACAGAAATGACATTCCTCAGAGAAGGAAAGAAATGAATGTATTTGGGTGTGTAGAAAAGATCAGTGATCAATATTAAAAAAAAAAAAAAGATAAAATTGTAGTTACCTCTAAACATGTGAAATACACACATTCCTGCCTCTTCATCTCCCATTCTCCATTTGTTTTCTTACCATCTGAAAACAAAACAAAAATACCCAGAGGAACATTGTACATTACAAAGAAATTTGACTCAACAAATCTTTATTAATAATTTACTATGCTAACTTCATTTTTTCCTTCATTGAAAAACCATTTTAATTCAAGGGTTGGGTTTTGTAACTACAAAAGTAATACAGGTCCAAGGTGAAAATTTGGAAAGTGTTTGACAAAGCAAAAGTAAAGCATAATTCTTTGTTTGAAACACCTCTAGGTAGTATTTATTCTGAGATAATGCATATATGCTAGTATTTTACCAAAGTGGTGCTGTGTGATGTGTGTTTTGAGTATTTTTTTTACTATCAAATTAAATTTTTTTAAATTTCAGAAAATGGAATTTTGAAGGCAAAATTGAAATGAACGTTTAATACAGACATTTGTTGGTCCCCTATTTTACACATTTAGAACATCTGCAATAGGTTATGCTGGATCCAGTGATGACAAATATTCCTGCAGCGCATAAATAAAATCCTTGAGTGATTTATCTCTGATAATGTTCTTAATATTAAATCTATGAAGTTAAAATAACCAACTGTAGGGTGCATGTGGGAATACTTAAGGGAAGAGTCATGTCTTGATGGGCTTGCATTACTAGTAATGATTCTATAAGCTTGAAACTAATATTCAATTATTAGATATGAGTAGATTAGGAACTGAATTAGGGATATAATTGCAGAGAATGGGCAAAAAGAAAACAGAAACAGGAGGAAAGTGATTCAGGAAAGCCCTAGTTTCAGCGCAAAGTGCTGTGGGAGAGCTGCCCCTTACAGTTCTGACAGCTGTCTTGCTGGAACGTCCCCTTTCCTGCAGTGTGCCTCTGCTTCCAGTGGCAGAGGTTTTCAGCCTGGGACAGGGATTTGGGGAGTTAAAAATGTATTATGCTTAAACTTTGTTGAACAAGAATTGCTCTGGACCAGATGAGGAGATAAAATAAATATCTCTGTTCTTCTGTCACCTTGTCTATGAGGAGTCTCCCCGTCTGGATATAAGGCTTTGGGGGTATTAAAAAAAAAAGTCACTTCTATGATTTGTAAACTTGGTGTAATTGGGGTCTTCTCTGACATCCTGCTCCTGGACTGTTTTCGGTGATCCGTAATCTGTTTATGTTAAGATCATAAGTATCTTAAAGCAATATAAATAACATGTAAATCCATACAGTTAATATAGTTTGTTAAAGACACAGTTTAGTTAGGGAAATGCAAGTGTAGGAAGAACCATGACGGGAGTGTTTCCTTCCCTTTATGAGATTTATGATTGAAACACTGGTGTATAAAATAAATACAGAGCTAGCGCGGAACTCAGGGATGCATGCTGGAATCCTCACACAAAAAGGACTGCAGCCTTCTGACCCCGGCCTTCTGACCCCGGCTAAGACTCTTAAAACTATCCTTTGTCTCTTTGTGTCTTTTTTTTTTTTCAGACGAAGTCTTACTATGTCGCCCTCGGTAGAGCAATGTGACATCACAGCTCGCAACAACCTCCAACTCTTGGGCTTAAGTGATACTTTTGCCTCAGCCTCCCAAGTAGCTGGGACTACAGGTGCCCACCACAACTCCTGGTTATTTTTTGTTCTAGTTGTCATTGTTGTTTGGCAGGCCCAGGTTGGATTTGAACCCACTAGCTCCAGTGTATGTGGCTGGTACCCTAGCTACTGAGCTATAGGCACCAAGACTCTTTATCTCTTGTCTCTTATTTTCAATCTTCTTTGTTCTCTCATCCCACCAAGCCATTGGAAGGGAACCCATAGTGCTGTCGGGGCCGGTTCCTGATAACCAACATCATTAGGAATTTTGCTATATATTAAAAACTGTCTTTTCTATCTCCTTAGAAATGTATAAAATTTAGACCCAAAAGGTAGTATATAAAACTATTTATTCTTTATACCTTTAACAATTTTACAGAGTAAATAATGGTATTGTTTACATTTCATTAATTGTTATTTCTCTTGTGGATTAATATTTTATTTTACTCTATTGGTTTCGGGTGCAACTTCTTTCACTATCCTTAATGATATTTTCATGTGATTTGTATTGATATATAAAAGTCCCTTTAAATATTGAAGAAAAGAATTTTCCCATTTCTATCAAAAATGTTTTTGTCAATACTTTTAAGAGAATTGTTTAAAAACACTCTCTACTTTTCTCCAAACTCATCATGTTATGTCCATTAAATAAGTAAAATTTCTAATATCAATCATAGATTAATAGTTTAAAAAAGGTACTCTAGAATTTTATTTGAATCCCTTTTCTTCTCAAATTTTAAAATTTCTTTTCCTCTCCTACTAAAAACTGCTTTTGCTAAGAAGACCCTCATTAGGAAAACAAGTTTCTCTCCTGCAGTAACTCTCCAAATCACATAGCCTTGTTGCTTTTGGCTTTTCTACATCTTAAAACTCTGCTCCTTTGATTTTCCTACTTCTATTTTTTGGACTAAGTCTTTCATTTCCTCCTTGGCTTTTCTTTCTGTGAACTCTTTTCAAAAGAAATATTCCTCTGATTTTTTTCTTTGAGTTTATGCTTTTGGTTCAATATATTCACAAGAAAAGTGAGATCCTGAGATGAGAGAAGATTACTTGATTCAGATCTGAAAGAATTTAACTTTGTCTTAAAGCTCCAGCTCTACCAGCCTACCAGCTCTTCCTTATTTAGCAGATGATCTATTATTCTATCACTCACACTAGATGCCATCAGACTATTATCATTTATGTTCCAAATTTACTTGTGTCCTTACAAATTTTCTTCTCCACTGCTTCTGTTACAAAAGAAAACCCAGCTGTTTACCTTGGGCAAGATATTTCCTAAGCTTCTGAGAGTTGCTTAGAGCAAAACCTAGAAAAAACATAAAATATCAACAGCAAAACTCCACCAAAAGGCAGATGTTACAAATGTAAAGCACCCTTTAGTAACTTCAACTGAGCCCTAAAAACATAGAAATTCTGAATTTTTCCATAAGAGCGTTCTCTCTCTCATCTTCTTTTTCTATCTCCATCCCTCTCTCCCACCACTCTTCCACAATGAGTTTTTCATAACTTATTTATTCAGAAGCCAGATTGTATGAATTCATATCTTCATGTTGAATGTCATGAAACCAAAATTATGGTCACAAGTCAGAGCAGTAGCTGGAAGTAGAGTTGCAAGAAAATTATTATTATGCTGTTATGATGGTTTACATTTAAATACATTTCAAAGTGGATGAGAAAGGGAAGGATATTTGGGGGAGGGAAATAAAAAGGAATAATAAGGCTTCAGTTTCAGTACCTGAACAATGGTGAAATTTTTTTAAATACCTCTCAGAGTAGTATAATTAAACAAGGGACTATACATGAATTTCCTAAAAAAAATGGTAAAAATTTAATTTTAAAACACATCTTTTAGCATTTTTCCCTTGCCATCTACACTAACAATGTGAATGTTACTTTTTTTGCATTATTATTATTGCTCAATATTTCATTGCAGCAATCATCTGATTTCTTTTTTTTTTTAATCATCTGATTTCTTTTCTGAATGTATTTGTCTTCATTTGTTCCTTACGAGGTTTTTATTTCTAGTCCTTATCTTAAACGTTGTTATTGTTATTAAGTTTTAAGTCTTTTGGGTGGTGCCTGTGGCTCAGTGGGCAGGGTGCCAGCCCCATATACCAAGGGTGGCAGGTTCAAACCTGGCCCCGGCCAAACTGCAACAACAAAAAATAAACGGGCATCGTGGTGGGCATCTGTAGTCCTAGCTACTTGGGAGGTTGAGGCAAGAGAATCACCTAGTCCAAGGAGCTGGAAGTTGTCTGAGCTGTGTGATGCCACAGCACTCTACTGAGGGTGTTAAAGTGAAACTTTGTCTTTACCAAAAAAAAAAAAAAAAGTGAGCCTTTTTAATTTTGTGAAGGCAAAAAATGGAAACCAAATAAACACATGTATATGTATAGAGAAAATACAAATTTAATTTCTTCATTAATTTTATAAATATGGTTATTTCTTAAATTCCCATTCACATTTCAACTAACCTTAAAATTGGAAATGGACAGTTGAGATTGCTATGTGTTTTTGAGTACAGTGTGGAGCTTTACTTTCTACTGATAAGACAATTAATATGTTGGGGTAGAAGTTAATTATTATATTTTTGTCTGTTCAAATTGTAAATTATTCCTGTGTGTTAAAACTGATAATCCAAGCAGTAAGAGTTTAAAGTTCTATTACACATTAACTGGGCTTTGTCCACCCTCTCTTCTCCTTGTTACTTCTCAAACACTCTTGAAACTGTTCCTTTGTAACATAACATCTTCCTTGTAATTAAGGAGTTGAATACATTTCTTGTGACATGGGTGTGCTTTATTTTTACATAAGAGTCATGAATTTTTCTTTTATAAAACTATGCTTGAATTCATGGCAACCTAGCATCTAACTCCAGTATGTGCAATTATATTGCAAAATAAAGATGTGTATCTCTGTCACCTAAGACACATAAGGCTCATACATACTGAATGTCACACAGCTACTGAGAATTAAACTTAGAAATAAAAAATTAAACTTTTTCTTTATGCTCATGCTTCTCATATTGGGCCAAATGGCTGTGAGCTAGAGTTCTACAAAAATACAAAATAAACTAAAATGTTAAGGCTATTCAGTATGTAGTATTATTGATTTTATTGAAACATTTTGGGGAAAATAAATAACCTAAAATAGTGATTTGGGGCTATAAAAATATCGTGAATTCAAAACTATATAGATTTTTATCTTTCCTCATGAAAGAAATACTTTTTTTTGAGTTGTACTTCTAAACCTCAAGGTATTCTCTGTTATTGGGATATATACATATATATATTTAATATACATATTTTTTCCCTAAGAAAATAGAAATCATAACCTATTCCTACCTACATATTTGATCATATAGTGTTAACCCAAGTAGGTAAGCCTGTGTATTATATTTCAACACTGGACTCTCTTTCCTGGTAAGAATTTAATTAAATATTTGCTTTAAAAAACCATTTATTAAATAACTTTAATTGAATGTATATAATATGCCAAAGAAAATTTAATGATTAATTTGTATGGGAATCATATGTTCAGAAAAGTATGAAGATAAAAAAGAAATATGAGCATGATATTTTAAATAGATGCCATTTGTATTATATCTGTATTGATTTTTCTATAAAATTCATTCAAAGAGGCTTTATTGTTTCATTCAGAATAATTATTCATACTAAAATTTTTTCCTTCCACATAAGATGAAGCCAGGGGGAACAAATTTACCTCCCTGTGTAAAACAGGTGGTGAACCTGACACAAATGAATAAAACTGAAGTTTTTTTTTTTTTTTTTTTTTTGGCAGTTTCTGGCCAAGGCTGGGTTTCAACCCACCACCTCCAGCATATGGGGCCAGCGCCCTACTCCTTTGAGCCACTGGCGCCACCCTGAAACTGAAGTTTTCAAACATTGGACAAGAGGCAGGAATGGTACTGGGCGAGAAAACAGGAACCTCTGAAATGACTCCTAAAACAGTATCAGTTCAATACGTGGAGAAGTTACCAAGGGCAGTGCCGTGATGACGAGTTCAAAGAAAGCCCAGTGGAGGAGACAGAGAAGGAGTTTGGGGTGGTCAAAGCGACTAGTATCTGTAGCAGAGAGTTACAGAGATATAGGATCTATGTTGGAGAGATCTGCAGAACAAATAGGGATATAGTAGTTTCAAATGTAATCATATCAATAATGATAATTGGTTTAATCATTTCAAATGAAAATCAAAGATTGTGATATCTAACTTTTTAAAGTCCCAATTATATACTATCTACAAGAAAACCCACCATAATTTTATGTACACAGATAGGCTAGAAGTAAAGGAAAAGAAAACTGTAAACATTGGAGTTTCCTAACTTGATGTACTTTGCCTGCAATTGTTAGAACTACTGTATGTTAAGGCAAGACATGTCACCATAGGAATTGAAGTTGAGAGAACTACAGCAAATGATGCTATCCACTTACTTCCTATTGCTATAATGAATTATTCTTTGCTCTCTGACCCAGGAGTCTCATGTCTTTGGCCATGAACCTGTGTAGGCTAACTAGTTAGGTTGCAAGAAAGATAAAAGTGGGTTAAAATATGAGGAGAAAAATCCACCTCTTCACCCCAGAGGATCACTGACAATTTGGTATTGCTTTTTGTGTGAGGCCTGTTTCTCTTACTATGGTTTGAATATACTTCTTCCAGAATTCAACGCCTTTTAAGAGGTGTGTTGGCCAGAAGGTTTTTCCTTGTGCATGACATTAAGGTCCATGTAAGAGTCTTCAGCTCTCTCGTTCTTCTGCCGTCTAATACCTGAGGACAATGAGAACACGAGCTCTAACCTTCACTGGGCAGTGCCTTGATCTTGGCCTCCCCAGCCTGCTGAACTATAAGAAAACAAATTTTTCTTCTTTATAAATTACCTAGTGTGTACTATTCTACAATAACAGTGCAAATGGACTAAGGTAGTTCTTATGGGGGCTTCCTCATAGGGTATCTGAATATCCTCACAACATGATGGATGGTTTCCCTCAGAGAGAAAGAGAGAGCGAGAGAGGAACAGAATGAGGGAGAGGGGGAGAGGAACAGGGACACAGTACGTGTGAGACAGCGTGAGTGTGAGTAAAAGTGAGAGAATGTGCGAGACAGACAGAGCAAGAAAGAGAGAGAGAGAGAATGCATATAGAAACGAACTCTTGTTACCTAGCCTCAGAAGTCAAATAGCATCAATGTCACCACAATTTTTACTTATTAAAAGCTAATTAGTAAACCCAGCCTACATTGAAGTACAGAGAGGTACTAAATTCTCTTTTTAAGAGAAGAGTATCAAATAAATTATGGACATATCTCAAAACTCTCATGTAGAATGACTTCATTTATTTGAAGGGCAAAGCTAGAATGATAAAAAGAGAAAAAAACCTGATCAGTGGTGCCTGATCAGGGACTTGGGTGTGTGATGTGTGCTGATTGCTAAGATGCGTAAGCGAAGTTTTTGAGGAAATATAAATCTTCTATACCATGATTTTTACTTTGGTCATACAACTTATCAAACTGTACACTTGAAATTAATTTTGCTGTATAAATTACATCATACTAAATCTGAAAAAATTGGAAAAATGTATAACGTTCCTGAAATATTGGTTATTATACATGTAGGCGTATAACATTTTGACAGAGGAGGTAGAGACTTCTGAGAAGGAGCATGTCAGGTCAATGACAGTGCTGGTGATGTTTCAGGGAAACCAGAAGGGACTAGTAATTTTTAATGCAAAGTTGTGGCTGTTGCACATTTCTAGCCCCCAAACTTCACAAAATTACAGAATACAAGTGTTACTGGTAATGATATGTGTCTCCCTTTACCATTTCTTCCATAGGATGAGAGTAATAATAGTAAACTCCTTTTGAAAATGTAAGGCAGTGCTCTCAAAATTAGGCAATGGGAGTTATCAACAGAGAGTGTTGTTACTCGTGCACAATGACAACCTAGAAAATACGATAAATCAGAGGAAAAACGTGAAGAATGGCAGAAAGAAGCCTAGACTGGTCCTCAGAGCACAAAAGGGGCTTTGCTTTCATCCCAGAACCTTCACTTGCAAAAGATGTTAGAGGGTCTGAATTTGCCAGGAAATTGTATAGTGTAAATCAAGAGAAATAGAATGATATTTTAATCTGACTGTTATGAACTTGGAGATAATGAATTACATGTCGACTAAAGTTTAGGGGAGCACAGATATTCTTTGGAAGGAACACTTTATGCTTGTTATAGTTAGGGACACCAGACCTTACGAAATGATCTCTTTTCACAGTAAAATTCCAAGCTCCCACTATCTTTTATAATTCAAATAACATATTATATCAAAGTTCATACTGCATCCTAAATTGTCTGACACTGTCAAGGTATTAGAATAGATTTTTAAATAAACATTGATGGAGTTATCACAAACTAAATGGAGTTACCTTTAAAGAAATTCAATTAAAATAACCACAGAAGTGTTGAACTATTAACTATGCAGCAATTACCTAAAGCTCTCGTTAAAATGAAATTTACTGGATGCTGATACAGATGCTGAATGTCTGATAACAGATATTCCTATTCTGTAAATCTTGGGCGGGACCTGAGAACTTGAATTTTAAACAAATATCCTGGAATAATTCTAAAACTAGGGCTTTCAAACTAACATTATGGAAAACATGCCATAGAATAACATCACTACCTAACAGAACTTAATCTTAGAACGTTCTCAGTAGTATATGCTTCGCATTACATCACACAATGAAAAGACTGTGCCTTCAAAAGCTTATAGCCATTTTGAATTGTTATTTTAAAGCACATTTGAAAAAGATCTAGCTGTATGAGGGGCATTTATATTGATAGTTTTGGACTCACTATGGACTCACTTTTTATAAAAAATTTCTCTTTTATTTTCCCCTTGTATTGCTGTTTATGAGAATTTTTCTCTTTTTTGTAGTTGTCAATGTTTTAGATATGCAGCATGATATTTTGATCTACATATGTATAGTGAAATGATTACTACAATAAAGCAAATTAACACATACATCACTTCACATAGTTGCCATTTGTGTGGGTACACACACGTGGTAAGAGCACCTAAACTCTACTCTCTTAATAAGTTTCCAGGATACAATATTATTAACTAATTCTCAGCTGAACATTAACCACATTAGCTGTTCAGATCTATTCAAACCACGAAACTGCAACTCTGTGCCCCTCGCCTCCCATCCCTCCATTTCTCCTTATTCTCCACCCTTGGGCTCCACCAGCCAGCAGACATATGAAAAGGCGCTTCACACCACTTGTCATCAGAGAAATCCAAATCCAACCACAGTGAGTGATCACCTCATGCTTTGAGGGTGACTACTATCAAAAAGGTAGGAGATGAGGGGTAGTGAGGATGGGGATGAAAGGGAACCTATTGACACTGTTGGTGAGAATGTCAATAGGTAATAGTCATAGGGAAAACAGTAGGAGGATTCCTCAAACAGTTAGAAATAAAATGATCATATGACTCAGAAGGAAATCTTCTAGCCATACATTAAGGAAATGAAATGAGCACTACATAGAAATATCTGCACTTCTATATTCTTTACAACATTATACACAATAGCCAAGAGATAAAAACAAACCAATGTCCATCTATGGATAAATGGGTAAAGAACATCTGATGTATATATATCTACTGATTATCTACCTATCTATTGGTATACACACACACTGATATATATCTACATATATACATATATGTATCTACTGATTTTTATATATATATACACACTGATACATATATATCTACTTGTGATGTATATATGTGTATATATATATGTATGTATGTATCTACTGATACATACGTGTATTCATACATACAGTAGAGCCTCCACCTCCCTGCACTGGCTGCCTCTTAAGTTGACTTAATTTTCATAGATTGGACACATATCACTGTACATATAAGTACGTAGGCCTAGCTTCTTTTGTTGACAACCTCTGTATGTTGACCAGTTGTTACAGTCCCTTGGGTTGCCAACTTACAGAGATCCTACTCGTATATAATGTAATATGGTTAAGCTTTTCAAAAAGGTGACTCTGCCATTTGTAACAGCATGGTCAAACCTAGAGAGCATTTTCTAAGTGACATAAGCCAGAGACAAAAAGAAAAATACTCTATAATCTCACTTACATATGAAATTTCTAAAGTAAAAAACCTAGAAACATTTGTTTGCTGTCTTCTCCATACTATGGTATTTTTCTTATCCAAAAGACTAAAAAGTTTTTTCTCCTAATTTTGTTTCATAATATAATCGAGGGCATCTTAATTTATTTAGAATCCTTTTCAGAAAGCAATTAATTTGCAACTCTTTTGTCTGAATCTGACACTGTATATAAGCAGCCTAACATTCACACAGATTTAATTACTACTAAATCAATATTATGCTTTTAAATCTAATTATTGTACAAGAATTAGGGCTCTGATGAAGAAAAGATCTCCCCGCTTATTAGGAATTTAGTCAGCTTTCATTAAAACTGGAAGATTCTTAGTCTTGACTACCTTGATAAAGTACAGGATATTAAAAGATAATTAATTGTGGTCACAATAGTCATTATAATTGTGTATTAGTTGTACATAACACCATTTTTTTCTAATAGGTTCGTAATTTATGGTGAGGTATTCTTTCCTCTTCCCTCTACCTAGAATTTATGCTCAAAGAGAAAATTTCTTCTATTTTTAAGTTATGTTCACAAGATAAACTCTTACAACTGTCTCTCTAGTACAGCTTCCATGGTATATCACAAACTTAAATACTTCCTGTTGCCTTTCATTTCCTTATCTGTGATCTGGGGAAACAGAGCAGCTATTCAACTCCATTCACATAATGAGTCTTCGTATATGTGAAACAGATTGTTATTACCATTTAACTGTGTAATGTTAACAACTGAACACATAAAACAAGAAAGACACCATCTTAAGCTGCTGAAATTTAACAACAAATAAGAATCAGTTGTGTTTTTTGACTGCAGGTAAGGTTTGCGGGTATCTTGCATTTGAAGTGATAGATTATTGATAGCAGCCTTAGATTCTAATTTAAGAAACAGCACACTGAAGAACAAAGGCTCCTGTTTTCTTCACACATTAAGGCATTTCTTTGTATGATTGCCTATTGCTCAGAGCACCATTAGTTTCCAAAAAAATTCTTGTCCACTGTCAAGGCAAAATCTACATGATCCTTTTTCCTCAAAACCCTTCTAATGCATTTTTTGAGATAACAATCTCACTATACTGTTATCACACACACATTTTATACTGTATTTACAGGCATCAGATATTAACTGATATTAATATATTACACACACATTTTATACTGTATTTACAGACATCAGACATTAAGTTAAATCTATTTCTATTTTTCCCCATATATGAGATAAAATGAGCCCCTCAATGACAAGGATAATTGTCCTGGCCAGCATGATACTGCCTAGGACATGGTAAGTTTCAAAAATTCTTGCTAATATTAATATCATCTTTAAGTCATTTTACCATTTGCCACCTCATATTATTCTTTCTTTATTCACTTTCATCACTTATTTTTTCTCTGTGAAAACAGGTTTTTCAATTCAGCAAGAGTCTTAGTTTTCCATTTGCTTTTGATGTCTCACATATTGCACCTTAGTAGTCTTGAAAAATCCTATTCTGCACACATTTGATTATCATATCCCCTTAAAATCTTTCTTGTTCACATTCCTTTTTAAGCCGGTTATAATAGAGACACATTTATACCTCACCATTTCCAACATTGCTCAGTGTAAAGGATACAATTATTAGTTGATGTTATTATTATTTTACTTTTGGCAGTTGAAAAAATCAGAGTGAAGTAGTTGAGGCTAATCACATATGAGATCTGACAATTAAATTCTGAACTCTTCCTCAAAAAGTGCTACATACCTCATTTCTGCATATCACTATGGTAACCTTGAAGGTACTCCCCTTGGGAAGCTGTGTACTGATGTCCATCATTGAATGACCATCAGCACTGTCATCATACGGCACACACAAACATGCAATGACAATGAATGCCACTAGCAAGATGCTGCCACATGTGGACACAACACAGCTGTGAGACCCTGATATACCAAGATCATATAACCAACCACAGTGAGTTGTTTGTGTGGTGCTACCAACATAAGTGCATGGTTGCAAGTTCATTAACTTAATTTTTAGACTTCGTATGACAGCTCTGATGGTCATTCCAGAAAATAAGTTTCAAAATTGCTTTGAAGTGTGGACTAGGTGCTGGTATCAGGGCACAACTTCCCAAGGGGAGTATTTTGAAGGTGACCATAGTGATATCAGCAATGAGGTACATAGCTGAGGTCCATCAAAGAATTTTTCTAGGACAAGTTCACGAACTTAATTGTTAGACCTTATACATATAGACCTGCCTACTTAAGGTAGGTCTAAAATTAGAAATTTCTTTCTTGTTTGGCTTTTAATTCATGCCCGTTTGGGCACATCAATCAGCATTAGTATTATTGATAGTACTCCGTACTTTTTTTAAGAGGTTAAAATGACAGTTTGATTATTCAGTGTAGTTTTTCCAAACTGGGAGAAAATACCATTGTTTTAACACATGTGTTTTGCCAAATTTCATAATTCTTTGATGGACCATTGCTTCCATGGGAAGGTAAGTGCCCTATACTTCCGCAACTGTATTCCACAGAATAAAATAAGCACGTGTTTAGCTCCAGTCAAGAAAAATTCTCATCCTCATCCACCGCTTCTTTACCTTTTCTGCTACCCTCTTCCTGACTGCTTTTCTTAGTGACTTCCTCCTGAAAAAATAGTTTCCTCTCCTGTGGGACGGGAGTGCTGTAATAATACCAGATATGTGCTAACTTCTCAACTTGCATCACTTTCGGAATACTGCTTTAAAAGTCACCACAAGTTAGCCTCTTTGTGGAGGAATTATCATCATGGAGAAGTCAGAATTATCGCTGTAACAAAGGTCTCAGAGCTTTTGTTTCCTTTGAATACAAGTTGTTGTCATAATGAATAGATATAGGTAGATCTAGTAACAAAAACAGGTACAGATGAGAGATGCATTAGACATAGATATGAATACAAATAGAGATATATGTATATTGGACAATAGGTGTAGATACATATATAATGCTACATTTGATATTTTAGAGAAATGCTGATCCCACTGAAGAGCTTTGCTTTGGGGATTTATTCACTTTGCAATATATATATATTTTTTAATTGTTGGGGATTCATTGAGGGTACAAGAAACCATGTTACACTGGTTGCATTTGTTAGGAAAAGACCCTCTTACAATCGTGTTTTGCCCCCAAAAGGTGTGGCACACACCAAGACCCCAAGACCCCACCCCCC
>CAUYON010091797.1:0-20877 GCA_963573935.1 Arctocebus calabarensis
CACGCCTCTCTCAAATCCTCTGGAACATCCACTGTGCATTTAAAGAAGGTATTTTTTTTGACAGTTTTATTTTGATTGACAGGCCGAAGTCGTTCAAATGTGACTATTTCATTGTAAGTAGCATCACAAGCAGCATATTCAATGACATAAAACTAAAAGACATCAAAATACTTTAAAAAAACCACGAGAACAAAAATAATGAACCTTAAATGAAGTTCTAATTACCTTGCTCAGCTTAACCAACAGACCCTCCCCCAAGTGGCACAAATACTAAGCACAGCTTAACTACATCAATCTGATTTGCCTAAACTAGATGATAGGTTCTTACAAGCATGAACCTTGGTGGTCTTTACATGCTTGAGATGTACCTCTGAAGAGCAGCTTTGGTGTTTGCCAATATAGAACACAAACAGAAATTAATGCTAATGAACTTTTGAAATGTTTGATCAACTATTTCTGAGGTAGCTTGTAGAGAAAGAAAAAACTGAGAGTTGGAGAAACAAGGTGTTGAGTTATTTTCAAGATCACTTACTTCTCCTTTCATCATCCGAACTTTAGCCAACCACCATCCACATGGTTCTTGGTCATTTGCTCTTGAATATACCTGGGAGCAGGAAGAAATGCCTTCATTAATTCTTCCCCAAAGATCTCAATATGGTAAATAAATGTCAAATCGTACTAAACTTGAGAATAAAAAATGACATTTTATTGAAATTGGTGTACTAAAATTAAAGACAGTGTAATGAAAGTATCATACATGCTTAGATTTTACTACTTAAAAATAAAACTAAACATTTTTGTGCAATCTGGCTTCCTGGAAATAAAATTACAAATTCATGAGAATTTACTAAACAAATATTTTCACAAAATGTTATTTCACACAATATAAAATTCAGATCTTCCCATTTCTGTCAACATTGTTCATCAAAATTAACAACTGTTTTCAGGCTCAGTGTCCACAGCACAGTGGCTACAGCACCAGCCACAGCCACTTATAGTGAGGATGGCAGGTTTGAACCCAGCCCAGGCCAGATAAACAAATGTAACAACAACAAAAACAACCGGGTATTATGCTGGGCACCTATAGTCCCAACTATGTGGGGGGGGGGCTGAGGCAAGAGGATCACAAAAGCCGAAGAGTTTCAGGTTGCTGTGAGCTGTGATCTCTACCGAGGGTGACACATAGTAAGACTCTGTCTCAAAAAAAAAAAAAAAAAGAATTGTTTTCAGAAAATAATAAACTCAACTTAAAATTCCTTCAAGAATTATGACATTCAAAGCTGGGTGCAGTGGCTCACACCTGTAATCCTAGCACTTGGGAAGCTAAGGCAGGTGGATTGCCTGAGCTCACAGGTTTAAGATCAGCCAGAGCCAGAGTGAGACCCCCGTCTGTAAAAAACAGACTGCTTGAGCTCAAAAAAAATAAGTTAAGGAATTATGACATTCAGGGCCAGGTGTGGTGGCTCATGCCTGTAATCCCAGCACTTGACAGGCCAAGGTGTGTAGATTGCCTGAGTTCACTTGTCCAAGACCAGCCTGAGCCAGAGTGAGACCCCCATCTCTAAAGAACAGCTGGGTGTTGTGACAGGTTCCTGAAGTCCCAGCTACTAGGGAGGCTGAGACAAGAGGATTGCTTGGGCCTAAGAGTTTGAGATCGCTGTGAGCTAAGACACGAAGGCACTCTATCGAAGGTGAGCAAGTAAAATGAATTATGACATTCCGATCCCTTCCTAAAATATCTTAAATACACTAAAATTGTTTAACTGAATAAAAATTTCACACATTTGTCCACCCAGCAGAATATACATGTATAAGTATCTTACAAAAAGTATTATCCACAAAAATTAAATCTTACATTCTTTCTATCTTATGTCAGTTTTATTGACATAGTGATTATAAAAGTTTCCACTGGGGGCCTGACACCTGTGACTCAACGGGCTAAGGTGCCAGCCACCTACACCTGAGCTGGCAGGTTCAAATCCAGCCCGGGCCCGCCAAACAATGATGGGTGGAACCAAAAAATGGCCGAGCGTTGTGGCAGGCTCCTGTAGTCCCAGCTACTTGGGAGGCAGAGGCAGGAGACTCGCTTGAGTCCAGGAATTGGAGGTTGCTGTGAGATGTGATGCTACAGCACTCTATCCAGGTGGACAGCTTGAGGCTCTGTCTCCAAAAAAAAAAAAGTTTCCACTGGGATTATTTCTTATGATTCAACAGCTTCTTTAATACATTTTCAATACATGGAGGGCAGGGATGGTGCTTGGAAGAAACAGGTAATACTCTCCTCATCCTCCTCCCCCACCCAAAATCTTAAGCATAGGAACTAAGATTGCCCTTGTAAAGGTGGCCAGAAAAACTACCATGGATAGTAAGAGCCATCTGTAGGAGACAAACGCAATCAAGTATAGATAGGCAAACTGTTTTAGAAGCCTAAAGCTTCTATTATGATTGTCTAAGAGGGCCGTCACCTGTGACTCAGTGAGTAGGGAACATGCCCCATATACCCAGGGTTCAAAACCAGCCCCGGCCAAACTACAATAAAAAATAGCTGGGCATCATGGTGGGTACCTGTAGTCCTAGCTACTTGGGAGGCTGAGGCAAGAGAATTGCCTAAGCCCAGGAGTTGGAGGTTGCAGTGAGCTGTGACGCTATGGCACTGCACCAAGGGTGACAAAGCGAGACTCTGTCTCTATTAAAACAAACAAACAAAAAAAAAACATTGGGGCGGCGCCTGTGGCTCAGCAAGTAGAGCGCTAGCCCCATAACCGAAGGTGGCGGGTTCAAACCCAGCCTCGGCCGAACTGCAAAACAGAAAAATAGCCGGGTGTTGGGGCGGGCACCAGTAGTCCCAGCTACTCGGGAGGCTGAGGCTGTGAACTGTGTGATCCCACAGCACTCTACCCAGGGAGAGAGAATCATTAGACTCTGCCTCAAAAAGAAAAAAGTCTCCAAATTCAAGCACACAACAACAAATTAACTTAAATGGAACTCCAGTCTGGATACCAAAGATACCAATGTTTCCTTCAAGTTAATAATGCTCAACTATGCCTTTCAAAGTAACAACCAAACCAGGAGTGGTGGCTCATTCCTGTAATCCTAGCATGCTGGGAGGCTAAGGCAGGTAGACTGCTTGAGCTCAGGAATTCAAGACCAGCCTGAGCAAGAGTACAACTCGGTCTCTAAAAATTTGCTAGCCGTTGTGGCAGCGACTATAATCCCAATAGCTCAGGAGGCTGAAACAAGAGGATAGATAGCTTGAGCCCCAAGGGTTTGAGGTTGCTATGAGCTATGACACCAGGGTACTCCACTCAGGGCAACAAAGTGAGACTGTCTCAAAAAAATAAATAAATAAAGTAACAACCAAATAAGAATAATATGAACCAGTTTTCATACATGATCTGTATTTCCACTCTTCTGAATAGCATTTACTATAAAACTGATTACTAATCCTAATGGCTCATTTTCCAACACATGAGACACATTTATTGAGTACTGTTGCTATGTATCTGCCATTATGTATCATTACAATTTATAAAGAAATAGAAAAGTAAGCTTAACATCTGGAATGCACTAAAGGGATTTTTCTACCAATACTATTATCTCATTCATATTTAAGGTTAATATTTCAACAAATGAGTTTCACCCCAACTTTCTTTACAAATTACATCCTGAACTGGATACTCACAAAAAAATAAATGTTAAGTAATGAAGATTATGTTCACATCCCTGTAAGTATGAGCATTTCCCTAGAAGCAAGACTAACAATGGACTTAGTATTATGGGAAAGACTGAATCTAAGTGTAGACACCTAACAGTTCAAATTCAAAACTTCTTTTAAAGGTAGAAAGAAGGCTGGGCCCAATGGCTTAAGCTTGTAATCCTGACACTTTGGGAGGACAAAACAAGAACATCACTTGAGGCCAGGAGTTTGATACCAACCTAAACAAGAGTGAGACCGTGTCACTATAAAAAGTAAAAAATTAGCTGGGTGTGGCAGCGCACTTTGGTAGTTCCAACTACTCAGAAGGATTACTTGAGCTAGGAGGCTGAGGTTGCAATAATATGTGATCTTGCCAATGGATGCTAACCTGGCCAAAAGAGTGAGCCCATCTCAAAAAAGGGGGAGGAAAGGAGGGGTACAGAGCATAAACCACACATTTTTATTTTATCTTCTGCATAAACAATGAGTTAAGAAGTTACAGTGTAGGCTTGGCGCGTGTGTAAGTTAAGAAGTTGCAGTGTAGGCTTGGCTCAACGGGCTAAGGGGCCAGCCACGTACACCTGAGCTGGAGGGTTCGAATACAGCCCAGCCCGCCAAACAACAATGACAGCTGCAACCAAAAATGGCCAGGCGTTGTGGCGGGTGTCTGTAGTCACAGCTACTTGGGAGGCGGAGGCAAGAGACTCGCTTGAGCCCAAGAACTGGAGGTTGCTATGAGCTGTGATGCCATGTACTCTATCCAGGGTGACAGCTTGAGGCTGTGTCTCAAAAAATAAATAAATAAATAAATAAATAAATAAATATTAAAAAAAGAAAAAGCAGCACTCCTCCTGCCTCAGCCTTCAGTGTAGCTGGGACCATAAGTATGCATCACTACACCCAGCTAAACGTTTCCTTTTTTTTTTTTTTTTTTTTTTCCCCTTTGAGACAAAGTCTCACTATGTCGCCCTGGTAGATTGCTGTGGCATCACAGCTCACAGGAACCTCAAACCCTTGGCTTGAGCAATTCTCCTGCCTCAGCCTCCCAAGTAGCTGGGACTATACGAGTGCCCGCCACAACTTCCGGCTATTTTTTGGTTGTGTGTTCATTGTTGTTTGACAGGCCCAGGCTGGATCTGAACCGACCAGCTCCGGTGTATGTGGCTGGCACCCTAGCCGCAGAACTACAGGCACGGAGCCTGATAACTCCTGAGCTTCTGCCTTGGCTTCCTGAGATGCTAGGATTGCAGGTATGAGCCACAGCACCCAGCTAACAGCCTGTCTTTAAAAAACAACAACAAAAAAATAGCCGGGCGTTCTGGCGGGTGCCTGTAGTCCCAGCTACTTGGAAGCTGGGACAGGAGAATTGCTTAAGCTCAGGAGTTGGAGGTGGCTGGGAGCTGTGATGCCACGGCACTCTACCCAGGGCGACAGCTTGAGGCTCTGTCTCAAAAAAAAAAAAAAAAAAAAAAAAATTAAATTTATATTAAAATTCCAAATGGTTTAAAATTTTTTGGAAAAAAAATGTTATTTTTGCGTGTGTTTTGAATTTAAAAAATTTATAAAGAGTATTTAGGAAGATAATACTAAAGAAAACTAGATTTTAAGTGTCAAATGGGTACTTTCATTTAGTCCTATAATGAACCATTTTATAAATTTTATAAATGACAATGTATGCTAAATATTTATAATATAAATACAAACATTTGCTTTTAATGTAGAGTAGTGAACTACTTTACTGTACAGGACCAGTCATCTTACATAGTTAAGAATAAAACACTCTCACTTTTATATTTCTTTTTTTCCAATGAACATCACATTGCCAAAATATTGAGTGATAGTCCTGACCTGTATGACACTCTGTCCATTTCTAATGTCACATAGGTAATGTACTGACTATTATTACCCTAAGATGGTTACCCACCATCTAACAACATGTATTAGGCACTAAATCAGGAATTATAGAGGCAAAGATTTATAAATGTCAATGGCACTGCCTCTAGAGGTACTGAGTCTAGTGAAAAACGTTCTTGTTTTGGATAACAGTGGTAGTTCTTTTGGGGAAAAGGTGGTCTCCAGTTTTCTGATTCAATATGGAAAATATGGTGTTATCCTCTTGAGAGAAGAGTTTAACACATAGGTAATCCTAAAAGCAGTAACTCCCAAGAAAAAGGAAAAAAAAATTAACAGGAGTAGTGATGCCTAAATGATGAGAAATTCTTCAGGGATGATATGTCCCAGATCATCGTCTCTCAGTAAGAAGAGGCAGCAATTTTATCTGTTACATTAACAACCATGTTTGTCATCATTTATGAGATTCTATTAATGTGCTGGAAAACATTAAGAAATGGAAATTGAGAGACAGGGAGGGATGGGAGTCTTGTGAGGGATCAAGGTATCCAGTAAGAACTTAGTCCAGACTTCCCCCCCTTTCCCTAGATTCTTGTCCTGACAAACAATTGTCAGGTACCAATACTCAGGCCAAGATGGTGTTAGTCAGGACAACTCCATATTTGCAGCACATTGAAATACTTGCTTGGTAATTTTTCTTTCTTTCTGTTTTTTTTTTTTTTTAGGAAACAAAACATTGTCTCTTTTATCATTATACCACCCTCAAGGTTAATGAGAAAAATTTTACACTTGTTTCCAAAAACCTTCCTCTGAGGTTTCTGCCTCTGCCAAAAGGGGAAAGGAAGGCATCAGATGCAGAAACAAAAATTCAAATCATTAAACAAACTGGTTAACTTAACTCTAAATCCATTCGCTCTCAGCTCCAGGAGCCTGGGGATCATGCAGTATGTTCTTTTTACACAAATAGATTTTTCAGAGAACTCAGGAAAGGCCAAATAAATCCTCCTGAATTAGTAGCTCCTGGCTGTACAGCCAAGGCCCTCGAGTGTGGAAGACAATAGTTTCACTAGGATTCTTTCTCCCAAACTTGTTTTAGAGGGAAAATGTTGATTATTAAGATCACACATGAGGTGTGCCAGCATGATAAAAAGCATTAACAGAAGGATTATCAAGAAGGTTGACAGCAAATATTCAGATGTGTGGAAACACTCCCCACATCTCAACTAACAACAAAACCTCAGACACCCACACATATTTATGGGTATGAGAGCAGACGAAAAAACACACACATAAACACACATAACGGCTGTGTTTTATTAGGAAAGAGAGTAACATGCTAAGGAAATATAATTCCACAGGGCCTTCAAAGATTGCTTTGAAGCTACTTTCTGTTGCTAAAATGATAAATGGTGAACTAATGATTTTACATATGGTTACTTCTCATGAAACTATGTACAATTATGTTAGGAATACAGAAGACAGCACAAATGATGCATAGGGTGAGATCAAAGTGTGTTGCCTCTTGTTTCTACAACAAAAACACAAAACCCCACTACAGCATTATCAGAAGGAAGACCATTTTTTTTTCTGATGGGAAAAAAATCTCACCACTACAACTTTCATGATGAATCCACTGAGTTCTCCAACTGACATTTATATACAGATAATTATTCTGTTATAGTTGGGTAATGTAATGGCACTATAATGGATAATATAATGGAGCTATATTAATGAACTTGAATATTAATGAAAGATTGGGTTAAATGTGAACACTGTTAGTTTGGGAAAAACACTTGAGAAATAAGGTAGCTTTATCTATGTTAGATTTTCATCACAAGTTTTATGGCATATCATGGAATATAAGTGCTTTTATGAGTTGTAAAAATTGCTTCAATATTTGACACTCTACGCATCAAGGAATCCTGATTGGCAGCTGATTAGACTTTTGCTCCAGTCATTAGCTTTCTTAATGAAATTAGTAGGCTATAAAATTGCATTGTAATTCATCAAGGGGGAACTAACATTGCTGGAGATCTTAAGGCTATGATTGTATATTTACTTAGACTATAATACAAATTTTTTTCAAACGATTTCTAATAAAGAATGTGCCAGAGAGTATGTGCTATCGATTCATCTAGAATTATGGCAGTCCATTTCTGCACATTCAGTCTCTGTAAATGGAGAAGTTTTATCTGCCTTGAATTCCCTGAGTGATGGTATTAAAATAAATTACAGAGAGAATGTGATCTCTCTATTATTACTATCTCTTGCATGTTCCATTTAAACCCATTGAGAGCACCAAGTACTTTTGAAAGAATCCTTCAAATGCAACCACTACTAACAATATTTTCACTTTAATACACATAAATTATTTACTGTCAAAATTTCTCTCTTGCAAACCAAAGTGCTACATTATAGCAAAGCTCTAGAAATCCCACATGTGGTAGCTAAACAATGATGTTAATTGAGTGTCAAAGTATATTTAGATCTGTTTTATTAAAATAAAACCATTTTAAAGGATTACAAGTTGAGCACATCCCAAACAAATTAGAAAAATACAAGACATCATATTAACTTAGTCATATATTTCACAGGCTCCAGAAGTAATTCATTCTTTGGTCCCAACGTTTTATGTTCTTAAGCAGGATATACAGGAGAAAAAGTTTACAATATATAAAAATTTGTGAATGGTAAAAAGAAATCTCAGAAAATGAAAAAGCAGACTACAATACATTATTTAGTTAGCTACAATGACAAATCCAATAGATATATTAAATTCATGAATTAAAATATAAATTCAAGTGTTATTTATATTTTGTAGGTTTGGCTAATACATTTGATATTCATTAAATTAAAAAATACCTATCTAGATAATATACTTTGTTTTTCAAGGAGCTTTACATTTATTCTCAGAGCAAAGAAAAACTTAACTCTGACAAAAATAGAATTGAAGGGGAAAACAATTTCAAGAAGTTGAATTTTGCTTTTAAATGAAGCTATTTATCACCAATAAGAAGTAAGTCTAAAAAATCTTTATCTCCATGAAAATAATACCGTTGGTCTCTTTCCAAATATTGCTCAACACATGAGTGTAAAATCATCATCAGAAGGGGGTACTCTTTAGTGATCACAAGTAGCCTAGGCCCCTTCCTGGGCCCCCTTCTATGACTTTGCTTCTGTCTGTCCTTATTCCATTTTTGTTTGTTTGTTTTTATTGTTTGCCTTGGTCATCTACTTCATGTTCACATAAACACAAGTGGTATCTTGTGTTATTACAGTATTTGATTTTTGAAAACAAGTGTGATAAAATTCTGCCCATGTAGCCAGAAATGAGGCAAGGAGAACAAAATAGCATCTGCTTGTCTATGCAGACTATGAATAGCATCAATTTTCTGTTACATAAGCATTAATTCTAAACATTGTTTGAGGTAGTTATTTATTGCATATTTGATAAACTTTTTTTTTTTTTGCCACCGCCATGTTCCTCACAGTTAAAAGGGCTGCCCGTGGAGAGGACAGCCCTCTCCCCAGTTACACGCGAGCCTGTGCTCTGGCGCTGCAGCCTGACCCCCGGGATAAACTTAAGTAAAATGAAACTCTGACTCTTGTAGACATTTATCTAGAGAGTTTGGGCAAATTGCAATAATAAGGATTTATTAATCTATACGGGGGTAAAGGAGTGGGACAAAAAATTATCATAAAACAATCTATATATATGAAGTATCATTAGAACGCTAAATTACAAAAAATAATTTTTGAAAACTCTCTGTGGATGGATACAATTTTTTATTTTAATGAGTTGGCAAGAAAGACAACTAAACCACTACAAAATAGCAAAAGAGCTTTGAAATGGGCTATTGAAGATGAGCACCCCATTTACTGATCACAGTTTTCTAACTAACAAACCAGGACAGATCCATCCAGTGTCACTGACAGTTACTTGTTAG
This sequence comes from Arctocebus calabarensis, assembly GCA_963573935.1. NCBI lineage: Eukaryota > Metazoa > Chordata > Mammalia > Primates > Lorisidae > Arctocebus > Arctocebus calabarensis. The sequence goes on from CAUYON010091797.1 coordinate 9,496, forward strand.
GTAGCTGCCTCCACCCCGAGTCATGAGAAGAAAGCCCAGACCTTGTGCTGAAACATCACTTTCTAGATACAAAGAATATAGAACTATGACAAATGCATGTCTGTTTCTAAGATTTGCAAGAGCAATTTTAATGCCTGGCTCAAAATATATAGCTATTTAAAAACAAAAAAAACCCAGAATTTTATATTTTATCAAAGCTACAATTTATTTAGCATTTGTCATGAGAGAGACATTCTGCTAAGTACTTTATATACATTATACTTTTAATCTTCACAATAATCCCATCAGTTAGGTATTCTCATTCCCATGAGGAACTGAGGCTTAAAGAAGTTTGTTTTTATAATTCCACCCATCCATGCCTCTAGATGTCCATCTACCCATTCGTTTGCCCACTCATACATTCATTCAACATCTATTTAAAGAACTTAAGTTTTCAGGTACCTTTTAGCATGAGCTAAAGCTGTAGCTGAGAGTAAGATGCACAGAATCACTGGGATACCTTTTCATAGATTAGGTCCAAATAGGAAATGATATGTAAGCAAGCTAACTGCATTCCTGTCTAACATGCAAAAACTGGTACAGCCCATTAACATGTTTAATGTATCATTCCCTTTTCCTTCCTTTTCAGGAAGAGTAAATTTGATATGTCATGATGTGAAGTAATATAACATATTTAAATATCACACATTTACAAATTTAAATGTGTGAATGCTCCCAAAGTTCATAAAGACTATCTGAATCTCGGGGTACTCACTCTTCTGATTCTCTCCATGCACATGGTATTTGGAAATAAACATTTATCTTATTAATCTGCCTTTAAAAAAAGACTATCTTAACCTCAAATGGACCAAATGAATTATAAACCTTCCACAGTGCTTTCACAAAGTGCCAGTGCCACTTGCACTAATAAAGGAAAACACCAAGTAAGTTTGGCACAACAGCCCACAATTTTAGGAGCTTTGAAACATGTAAAGGCCTCAGGATCACACCTGCTCACCCCACTGCCATGTAACAGTTACCCCATCCTCAACCACCAGCCTTGCCCCGACTTAACAATAAGGTAAAGAGATTGTATTTAAATTGATCCACTTATCTTTTGTTTTAAAATATAGAATTTTAGTGAGGGTGCTAGAATATCCACATAGAAGAATGAGTACAGGGGGACAAGACAATGAGCAGCAATGATTCTTTAAAGCAGAGCTAAGGGCATTGTGTAGAGTTGTATTCCCATTAAAAAAAAAAGAGAGTTTTATGGATTTTTGGTTACAAAAAATATTAATGTTTTCTAAATCTGACTTTATTAATATTCACCCTAAGATCTTATACTTTCTTTTTAATGAAAGAGCACTTGGTTTCATTGTGCTTCACCCTATTGTGTTCCTCAGATTTTGTGTTTTTTACAAACACAAAGTTTGTAAGTTTTGCAGCAATCCTGCCTTAAGCATATTGGTGCCATTTTTCCAACTGTATGTGGTCACTTTGTACCTGCCACATTTTCTTAATTCTTGCAATATTTAAACCTCCTTCATTATTATTACATCTGTTATGGTGGTCTCTGATGATCAAACCCATGTAAGATGGCAAACTTAATCCATCCATATGTGGGTTCTGACTGCTCTACCAGCTGGCCATTCCATTCCCCACTTCTCTTATTTTCCTTGGGCCTCCGTATTCCCTAAGATAAAACAATATTAAAATTAGGCCAATTAATAACCCTACAAGGGCCTCTAAGGGTTCAAGAAAAAGAGGAGTTGCATATCTTTCAGTTTAAGTCAACTGTTAGAACTAATTAAGCTTAGTGAGTAAGGTATGCTGACAATAGAGATATGTTGAAAACTGGGCCTCTTGTACTGAACAGTTAGCAAATTTGTGAATGTAAAGGAAAATTTCCTTTTTTATTTTTTGAAAAGGAGTCTCATTCTGTTGCTCCAGGATAGAGTGGCCTCAGCCTCACTCACCGTAGCCCCAAACACCTTTCTTGAGATGAAAACTAGTCCTGGTAAAGATGCCGTGAACATTGTTGAAAGGACAAAAAATGACAACAAAAAATTTAGAATATTATAAAAACTTGACAAAGTAGTGACAGGGTTTGAGAGGACTCCAATTTTGAAAGAATTTCTATTGTGGGTAAAATGCTATCAAAAGGAATTGCATGCTATAGAGAAATCTTCATGAAAAAAGAGTCAATGAAAGCAGCCCACTCCACTGAAGTCTCAAAGCCCTCAAAATCAGGTTGAATTCAACTTCTGAGAATGCTAGCATGTTGATCTCCTCCCATGAATCACAAACATTCTTAATGGCATGTCAAATGTTGATTCCTTTACCTGGAAGGTTTTTGATTGACTTTGCTCAGCTCCATCAGAGGAACTGGTATCTATGGCAGTTATAAAGCCTATTGTTGCCTTATTTTAAGATATTGCCACTACCCCCATGTTCTGCAACCACCACCCTGATCAGTTAACAGCCATCAACACTGAGGCAAGACCTTCCACCAGCAAAGATTATGACTTGCTGAAAGCTCAGATGATTGCTAGCATTTTTTAGCAATAAAGTACTTTTTAAATTAAGGCATATATTTTTAAAAAGCATAATGCCATTGCACACTTAAGAGACTATAGTATAGTGTAAGTAAAACTCGTATATGTGTTGGGAAACCAAACAGTGGTCATGATTTGTTTTACTGCAATTCTTGTTTTATTGCTGTAATCTGAAACCAAACCCATAATACATAAAATCTAATGTGTATTAGATTTAAAATTCTAAGCTCCTCAGGAAGAGGAAACCAGATGAACTCAAAAAAAAAAAAAAAAAAAAGGTCCTTCTTTTCAGTAACCTCTGACTGAATTTTCCCATTTCCTTCACTTGTGAATGAGGAGGACAAATCAAAGTGGTTTCAGAAAACTTTATGACTTTCTCAATAGTGGAAATCACATAAATTTTTCTATAATATGCCACTGTTGCAGAAATCTCAAACATCATTTTCATTCATCACTACTCAGGAGTTACTACAATTTTTAGATCTGCCGTCAGCTTTTATTATTTAATGTTCTGATATAGAAGCATGTAAATTACAACTCACAAATTTAGTTTAAAACTGTGATAAATATATTTCCATATAGTTGGTTTCATAAGTAATTTTTTGTATTTTATTGTGTACATGTAAAATATTCTCAAGAGTGGTCTTTTCAATACCAAAAAAATCAACAATGACAATAACAAAAAGATACTTAAAAACCTTTACTATATTCAGGAGGTGGATTGAGAGGAAAGGGAGGGGACTGAGAACTATTTACAATCCTACTGGTGGTTCACTTGCTTTAGAGAGTGACAAAAAGTATCTCCTACACTGAGCTTGTAAAAACTCATATACTCCATTAGACTGACTCAAGCTATCACTGTACACACAGTGCAAGTGTTAATGTATCATATCAAATATTTAACTGACACTGAAACTTAAGAACTTAAATCAAGGGCAAATCTGAAACCTAAATTTTGATGGTGTAGAGTTTGTGATTGGGTAAAGGGCTGTGAACTGCAAGAGAATTAAATTTTTATTTTATTTTATTTTATTTTTACCTTTAAATTTTTATCAAATGATAGCTATTCTGTAATCATTTTCTAAAGAAGGAAAAATGGCAGAGAAATCCCAACTGAACTATGTAAGGGGTATCCTGACTGCACTAAACCAAACCAAACCACAGTCCTGACTGGCCATAGGTCATAGGAAGACTACTGATTAAAAAAAAAAGAAAATGTCTCTAGCCACAGGAATCACTCTACCAGAACCTTACAAGATAGCTATACAAATAATAACATTTCAGAACATATCAGAATTGGTTGGATTACACAAAATTGGGCATGGAATGAGTGAATTGGGTGAGTTCACAGAGAAGGTGCCTGGATCCCATTGATGTGCTAACTCATTTAAGAGATAAATTCCATCTATTAAAAACAATTTTAAGTTTACTCATAACAGGAAGAAAAAAAGAGAGGTTTACCTAATACAAAAGGCTTTTATGTATTAATTCTTATACATTAGTCACGAACCCCCAGGAACTTGGTTGCTGCCAAGGTAAAACTATGAATATCATTGTGGGATAAGATGTCCAGTTGCCCTGCACCAAACTGTGAGGTCAGATATAAGTTAAATACATATGTATTTCCTTATCCACAACAAAGTCTACCATGTGCTGCTAACCTAAGTACTTAATATATGTTTACTCATTTACAACAATATGATGAGGTGAATACCTCATGAGGTTTATGGTCCTCATTAATAGATGAGGAAACTGAGTAATGGAGAGGGTAAGGAATGTGTTCAAGATCACATGAATCCTGGTGGAATCAGGGTTGGGGCCAGACTGTCTTCTAATCCATGCTCTCCATAACCATTCCGAGCTTTCTCTGGGTAAATAAGGTATAGAAGTGTTTTCCCAGAGTGGTCGAAATAGGAGTATCCAGGAGTACCTTTAAGAAGAACTAAAAGTTATAGTTTGAAGTTAAAAAAAATCCAGGTATATTTAAAAGACTTGCATTTCATTTTCATAGTTTTAACTAAGTAAGAATGTCCAGTTTATTTTCCAATTTCTATTGTTACTTTTCTTCTAACAATTTTATTCCTTAAACAGTAAAGAGAAGGTTAGAAAGAAAGGTCTATAAGACAGGGACAATGTTCTCTTTTCCACCTCCTTTCAATGCATGATAGAGTTGTATATACAAAATGAATGGTATTTTCAGAAACCATGATACTGTAAAAATGATCATTGAAAGTTTATTTAGACTTATGACAGATAGAATACAATTTAAAATATAACAATTAACCTGCTTATAAAAAAATACCCCTTCATAGAATTCTACTGATGGAACACCTCTTGTATTAAATTAATCTGTATCCTCTGTATAATCAATTCCTCTGTATCGAACTAATCACAAAGTGGAATTGAGCTTCACAAAGAGGAAATGAGCTGCCCTTTCTTCCCACTTAGGTACAGAAAAAATAAACTTCAGAAAGAAAAAAATCATAATTCAGACTTCAAAAACAAAATTATAGAAAAATCACAACTAGAAAAAAGTTGTTCTCTGACTTCCAAAATCCTGACAGGAGCTTGACAGGAAACATTTTTTGGAAATCAACCATCTAAAATGTTGCTTATTCATGATGTTGCCCGAGAATACTGAGAGGGAAATGAGATTGCAATCTCTCCTTGTCCAGCTGTCAGTGAAGACAGCAAATTTTTCTTCCACCAAAGAGATAAAACTTGAAAAAAAAAAATTCACACTGTCAGAAAACTGCACATCACCTCAGTGGGTTTGAGGAACTTCTAAAAATGGATGTAATGTGACAGCAGCCACCTGGACACCAATTCCAAAATGACAAAGATTATTGCTGTAGTACAGTGTGAGCAGCAGGGAATTGGCAAATCATAATGAAGAAGGGAATCTACGCATGTACAACTACACAGAAGGCATGATTAGGCCTTCAGGGTGTTGGAAAACAGAGACACTGAGCAAGGCAACAGCTCACAAGCCTCGGATAGATTTTTCCTTTGGTGTTCACTTTAACATTTTACTCAGAATTCTTCTCGACATGACTACCAATTAGGTATTCATGGTAATTATAGTAAATCAATGACCCTGGTATGAATGCCAGCTTGTGCAGGACTTACACACCTTGGTGATCAACTGGAACACTAACGAGTGATCTGAAGAGCACTTTGAACAGGTGACTAATCTCCAGTAGAAGGTGGATTTTTCTTTCTCTTAAATTGAAAGAATCACACTTAGAAATATATGTCAAGTCAAACGTGTCCCCCGAGCCAATATAGATAGTTGCTGCAAGAATGTTTGATGGAACTCTTTCTGAACATTCTTGTCCCTCTCAATCTCTCATGCCATCCTTCCTCCTGTCAGCGCCCTCATTTTCTAATAGGTGTATTATATTAAAAAAAAAAATTCTGTTTGCAGAGTATAAAAAGTCCTCTCTACACAGTGATTTTATTCTTCTTATCCACTATCATTACTCTGCATCTTTGCTTGTGGGTGACTTTTTTCATCTGGAATTCCAATTTTCATATGTGTTTTACCTTTCCACAGTTCAGTGCCTTTACTTCAACAGACTCCATCAGCATCTGTGTTCATTCCATTGAGGTTCCTTCATCTTCACGTGTAATTTATCTGCTTTTGAACTCCTTCCCCAAAGACAATGGGGACTATGTTAATTTCTGTAGCTCTGAGACAGGGCACAGTTCTTATACTTAGCAGGTGATCAAAATATTGTGGTAAGTACAAACACCCTGAAAAAAATTCCAGAAACTATCATTGCTATCCTCTTTTGTCTTGAAGAAGGAAATATAATAATAAGGATAAATTTAGAGTAAAGGTTCAAACCATATGAATAGTAATAAGTTGGGGCATCCTGTCAACCTGATGATGAATCAAAACAAAGTGTCTGGGCATCATTCCCTCTCTTATGGGCCTGCCTCTGACTTCACAGGATCACCTTGGCTTCCTTGTCTTAACATTGCAAGTGTTTTCCTGAAGTCCTAGAAGGGGGTGGTCCCCAGTGAGTGGGGTGTATTAAATGCTTCAATGTTCCCCAGAGAAAGAAAGAAGAGAAAGAAGGAGGGAGAGAGAAAAGAAGGAAGAGAGAAAAGGAGTCAAGGAGGCAAAAAGGTGGGGAGAAAAACAAGGAAAGAGGGAAAGAATACAAATGAATCTTCTAACTCTTTGTTAGCTCCAGATTAATGCTATTTCATAGGAGAAAAGTATTTTTTACATCCTTCACCTCTATACCTCATCTTCACTGCCTCCCCATTTCTGAAATCTCTACTTGAGACGCTTCTTAGTTTTGTACAATATGGCTCCAAGCATATTCAGGCTTTATTTATTTGGGTGTGGTGGCTGGAAGGCATATAGTTGAGAAGTCTTCAGGCTGTACTTGGGGGGGGTCACTTGGGTATGGATACAAGGAGTGAGGTGGGAAGAACTATATATAGCGTCAGGTCATAGTAATTATCTCCTCCTCTGAAAATACTAAAGGAGATGAAAAGATATCTATTTAGAGATTCATTTCATTTCAATTTTACAGACAGACAGAGAAAGAAAGAGCACCTATCCCCCATATCAATGTCACTCCCAAATATTTTTGGCTTAACAGGAACTTCTGAAACAAATTATATCATGAAAAATGAAATGAAGTTAAAGCCCTTTTCCACTCAGTATCACTTCAAAATGATTCATTTTTCATAGAATTCTTATTCTTATAGATGACAACCTCTGCATAATATAATAAGCGATAGAATTTTATCAAGTAAACATGAAGATAAAATAAACCCTGAAAACAAATTGTGGGTATTTAAAAATTAATAAATGCAGTAAAGCAAAACACAGATAAATCAAATTCCATTTTTTACAATGAACACTTGACTAATGTAGTTTATAAATATGTTCTTAAAATGTTGTATTCTGTCAAATTTGTCTCATATCATTAGAAAAACTCAGCAATTTATTACCACTTGACATCACATCCTTACATTTTTTATTCCAGTGTTACATGAGAATTAATTTTATGTACTCAGCTTTGCTTTCATCTTGACTTTGCAAAGAATGCTTGTACTCAATATTTAATATTCATATTTGTCTAATAGTTGTTGTTCAGTACTTCAACATAAGTCCAGTTACAATGTAATAAGGGAGTCACATACGTGAATAAAATTTTGATCAAAATAAAGGACTAATTGAAGAAACAAAATAGCTTTGTGTCTTTTTATATGATAAACCCATTAGGCAGAAAGTAAGTCTTAGAATCTACTAATAAATAAAAATTAGGCACCAGCACAACATATGATTTTACATTAGCACTTGTTCCCTTTGTTTGTGTTGCAGAGAAGGGCCTTTCATTTCTGGACACTATTCTGATGATATATTCCTTCTAAACACAGAGATTTCAGCATCAATGAGCTTTACCTACTGTGAGCCTGGTCAGTGTTGACACTACTTTTTTGAAAGGTAGAAAATGGACCATTTTAGTGACTTTTTCAGGTACAAATGTGGCTCTGTCTGACTTTGCTAGTGGGTTTAGTGAAGCAGTTTCTAGCCCAATCAATGACTAGTTGAGGGAAAGCACTGGGAAGAAGTCAGGCAGTAATTTGCAACACTAACAACCACACAAAATGGTACCACTGCTGCCATGTCGGGGCGTCTATGCCAGCACCTCTGACCCTGAGGAATGCAGAAATAACTCAACACTTATTATACAACTCTGATGTATGTATTTTTAAACACTTTCTTTAGGAATTGTTGGTAGTTTTTATCTCTCAAGTATAAAAACACAGCTCCTTACAGGTGCAGGCCACAGCATCTTCACCGCCCTACTCTCACTGTACTTCACACTCAATAAATGTTCGCTAAACATGTTTACTCCAGAGTTCAACTGGGAGAGAAGAATAAGGCAAAACATTTCCCTGCAGAGCACCAGGAGATAAAGGAGATTGAGCTTTGTGGTCTAATTTTTTTTATTCTCTTCCTTGCAAGAATTGTCTTACTATTACAGCTTATAGCTTACTATTCAGAGATATTAGTCTTAGGCAAATATATAATTTCAGACTGAAAAGAGAGAAATCCAGAGTTTTTTACTCATATATACTATGCCTATTTTGGATATCTTAAAAATAAAAAGACTTTGATATTGAAAACATTTTCCGGCCATGTGGGTAAGGTATGCAAAACTTTCTCATAAAGTCCTAGTTTGCCAATTTTTTTTTAAACAATTCTGCTGGCAGGATCATATAGGAAAATAAATTTGAATCTCCAGTTGGGAAGGGGGTAACTAGAAAAGAACAAAAATTGTGACCAAATATTAGGCATGAAAAATTGTCACAAGGTTCATGAACAATATGTGATCAGAACAGCACATAGAAAGAAGAATAATACAAAAATCAATGTGAAAACAGCAAATTATTTTGAGTTGTTGCCTTTAAAAAATTCACTTGTGAAATGTTTATTAAATGCTTACTCCATATTAACCACTGTGAAAATAATTTAACAATGGACAAGGCATAATCCCTGCCATTAAGGGCCCATCCTACAAAAGAATGATTCGCTCATTGATAAGTATAACCTGAGGTAGTAACATAACAGACATTACTTATGCATGTGAGAGGGAGAAGTTTTACTTCAAGCCACATGTCAGGTGTGTTTTGAAAGATGAGTAGATTTTTGAAAGTTAAGGTGAAAAGGGATGTCAAGGAAGGAGAGAGCCAAAGACCTGCAGTCTGGGGTGGGGGTGGCGATGGCATACCCAAGAGGCTGCGAACAAAACAATTCACCTGGAGCCATGTGGTCAGGTGAGGAAGGCATCGGAAATAAGGCTAAAAAATAAATAAGGCCCAGGCTGATGCAGGTTTATATTTAACCTCATTAAAATAAGGAGCCAAGCAAAGTTTCTATACATAAAAATTAAATGACCCAAGTAGTGTATAAGACAGAATAGAAAAGGGGAATACTGAACATGGAGTGATCAGTGAGGAGGCCAATCTTTCAATTAAAAGGATTGGGGGAGTCTCAATGGGCCATAACTGTCTGATGATATTTAAAGTACAGTAGAACCTCCGTAGCTGACTACCTCCCTGCAAAGACCACCTCCTTAGATTGACATAATCTTCATAGACTGACAAGCACCCCATCTACGTGTGAGTACAATAGGCCTAGTTCCTTATGTTGAGCACCTCCAGATGTTGACCAGTTTGTTACAGTCCCTTGGGTGGTCAACTTACAGAGAGTCTACTATATCTGAAACTTGAGAACACAGGTTGTGAAAGAAAAGAAAGCAGGAGTCAGAGGTGGCAGTCAAATTCAGCCCAGGGAACTGGGATGATGATGACTCTACTATAAGAACAAGGAACCAGGAGAGGATGATGGCTAAGAAAGAAAGATGTAAATCTGGCTTTCAGTGTTTATTTGAAATCAGCTTCTGTGAAGGCAAACCAACCAGGTGCAAATATGTAGCAGGAGCCTTTAAATGCAGCACTGGGTGCAGAAAGAGGGGTTTTATTAACTCACAGTAGTTCAGTGAAATGGCTTTTCTTGTTGGCTTCAACTCCTTCTTAAGAAAGATGAAATATGAATCATTACTATAGTAAGCTGAATGATGGCCCTTAGAACCTGAAAATGTTTTGTAGAAAAAAGGTCTTAGCAAACGTGATTAAGAATTTTCAGATGGGGAAATTATCCTGCATTATCTGGATAGGCTCAAAAGGCAATCAGAAATGCTGTTTCCCAAGACACCCAAGGGAGATTCAATACAGACAGATGAGGAGAAGGCAGTGTAACCACAGAGGCAGAGACTGGAATAATGCAGCACAAGATAAGGGATGCCAGCACCCAACAGAAGCTAAAAGAGTCAAGAAAAAGATTCTCCGCCAGATTTACCTACATCCTGACTTTGGCCCAGTGATACTAATTCCAGACTTCTGGCTTCCAGAATGATAAGAGAATAAATTTCTATTGTTTTAAAACAGCACATTTGAGGTCATTTGTTATAGCAGCCATAGGACACTAACACAAGTTCAAATGTAATTTCTATCATTTAAATGAGAAATTTCAGAAAATCTAGTGGACATTTTTAATCCTTTCGTTGCTGTGGAAGTTGGAATTTGATAAAAAGTTTCTGGATGTGTTTACTTTTGCATTGGAGGATTACGCTGGTCATTATGGAGGATAGGTCTGAGAATATCCAGGAGAGCTGGTTTAGTTATATCAAAACTCTTCAACATGTGGATGTCATTAAAGTATTTAATTTCTCTATCATAAATGAAACTCAGTTTGGATGGATACAGGATCCGGGATTATTTTGTTATTTTGTTTTAGGAGATTAAATGTCAATGACCATTCTCTTCTAGCTGGAAACGTTTGATCAGAGAGATCTGCAGTTATTCTAATATTCTTCCCCTTGTAGGTTATTGATTTCTTGCATCTGGTTGCTTTCAAAATTTTCACCTTCATATTTACTTTCGTGAACATAATTATGATGTGCCTGGGGGGTGTCTTAGTAAGGTTGAGTCGTGTCTGCTATCTGAATTTCAGAATCTCTTGGCATTTCTGAAAAGTTCTCTTTCATAATCTCATGAATAAGAGACTCTGTGTCTTGTGAAGCCACTTCATCGCTTTTGGGGATCCCTATGAGGCGAATATTGGTTTTCTTTGAATTATCTAAGTCATGGAAGAAACTCAAGTGCCCATCAATCCACGAATGGATTAATAAATTGTGGTACATGTATACCATGGAATATTATGCAGCCTTAAAGAAAGATGGAGACTTTACCTCTTTCATGTTTACATGGATGGAGCTGGAACATATTCTTCTTAGCAAAGTATCTCAAGAAT
>CAUYON010091799.1:0-30878 GCA_963573935.1 Arctocebus calabarensis
TCCTGATTAGAGTAGCCAAAGGCTTATCTATTTTATTGACCTTTTCAAAGAACCAACTTTTTGATTTATTGATCTGTTGTATAATTCTTTTGTTTTCAATTTCATTTAATTCTGCCCTGATTTTGGTTATTTCTTTTCTCCTGGTGGGTTTGGAGTTAGAATGTTCTTCTTTTTCCAGTTGTTTGAGATGTCCATTAAGTTGTTAACTTCCTCTCTTTCTGTTCTCTTGAGGAAGGCTTGCAGTGCTATAAATTTCCCTCTTAGGACTGCCTTTGCTGTATCCCAGAGGTTCTGATAATTCGTGTCTTCATTGTCATTTTGTTCCAAAAATTTAGTGATTTCCTTCTTAATCTGATCAATGACCCATCTGTCTTTCAGCATAAGGTTATTTAGCTTCCACGTTTTTGTTTGAGTATGCCACCATCATCTTTGTCAGCAGCAGGTCAGCCACCCTGAACCCCTCTCTTCAAGTTCCCCAAATGGCCCCAGTTTAGGTTCTCCACTTCTCCCAGGTGCTTGGGCTGCCTGCCCTGGCTCTCCAGGAGTTGGAGGGGCCCCCAAAGCATCTGTGTGTGGGGCCAGGATTCCCCCCAGGCCGCTGCACCCCACACTGCTCAGGCTGTGTCCCCAGGTGCAGTTCCCTGCAGAGAAACTTGAGCTGGTGCTCCACCAAATACGGCCAGATGGAGTTCAGTCCCCTTCCCTACGGCATCCTGTTCATGCTGCTGCTTTCCTTGTTGCCAGAGATCAGCCCCCAGCAGAAGTCTGAGCAAAGCCAGAACTCGCCCCAGTGCCCTTCTCCTCCCTGCTCCTCCCAGCCTTGGACGCCACTGGGAAGAAGCCTCCTGATTCAGCCTCAGAGGGACCCTATCATTTCTCTTTTAAAGTCTATTGGAAGAATACAAGGCATGGGCCATCCCAGACCAGCCTGCTCCTGGTTTCTTTCATCAAATCTGACAGGAATGTGACGTTCTGAGCCTCAGAAGTGAACCTAGGACCATTTGCAACCTGGCTGTTTACTTTTCTAATGAGCCCTATGTTCCCGAGCAGGTACACTCTTGTCACTTTGCTAGCAAGCGAATACACTCAAGATACATGCCCATGATGGTGCGTTTTCATTCCACACCCCTGAGACTCTGTGTGCTGCTTAGCCTTTCCCTGCTGGGACTCCTGTTAACCACAGCTGACCTCAGCTGCCTCCTTGGAGGCCTCTCCTGCCAGCTGCGCCGTCCATCCTCCCCAGGGGACCCGTGTGCCTGCCAGAAGCCTCCTCCCCTGACCATGCAGCCCTGTCCAGGCACTTCCCCGGCCTGTCCTCTTCTGGGAGCCTGTGGTTCTGATACCCTGGAATATTACCACCCTGAGACAGAGCACGGCATGTCCAAGGGGCTTGGAAAACATATGTTGAATAATTTAAATTTGTCAGGCAGATGACCAACTGCCTTTGCGTCGCATTTATGTGACGTCTTGATTATTCTTCCCCTTCTGATCTGGGCGTTTGCTGTTTCCTGGTTCTGGACGTTCAGCAAAGCAACCCATACTGGGGTTTAGAGTGGAGGAATGGGGCCAGGGGTGCATTATCGTCCAGTAGCTCTCCCTCTCCTGGTAGGAACCTGGAATGCGTGTACCCAGCCAGCCGCTAGGTTCATCAGATCTCATGGGCTGTGGACACTGCACTGTGAAGGTTCTCAGCACACAGCCCACAGATCTGCAAATTGTAAAGAGTGGAATCCAGTAGAGAGAAGTGATTCACAACATTGGCCCATTGAGTCAGCCTAATATTACTAAACTTTTAAATTTAGAAGTTGCTTTCCTGGCTGAGACACTTTCCTGAGGCAGGGGTGCTGGTTCCGTTTCTCTCACACCCAGGAGATTCCGCATGGGGCCTGTGCTCTCCCGCTGCCTGTCTGTCCTTTCCCTGGTGCTGCTGCCTGGGAATGACCTGCACCCCCAGCCCTGGCCTCCATCCTGAAGTGGCAGCCAGCTGGGGGATCAGAGTCCCCAGTCTCAGGGGACAGACGGGAAAGAACCACCAGCTTTAGGCCTGAGAAGGGAATAAGTGGATTTTGGAGACTCAGAAGGAAGCCCAAGGACCTCAGGGGCTGACCCACCGAGGCCGGGGATGCTGACCAGCAGTGGGGAATGGTACCAGGTGCTGCAGTGGGTGGGGCTGTCCTTGTGCCAAACACACTGTGAGATGTGCAGGAGACATTCTGGTAGCAATCTGTACTTGTTTGGCAAAACATGTTAGGAAAATAACCCAGGTACAAATGAGAGGAATAAAATAAACCCAAGTGGCCAACCTTTTGTTTCTGAGAGAAAGCACTATTTTAATTAGGACTAACTTTAAGGCCTTAAATTCACATACATTATTCAACACTGTTACATTTCAAATAGGAAAGAAGTAATCGATCAGCTTATTGGGTCTGAAATTTGAACAAGACTCTGCTGAAATTTCATAGAAAAACAACCCAAGTGTCACAACCTCGGTATTGTCAGTTGAGGATGGACAGAGGCTGAGCTCCGCTTCCCCTGTGAGCAGCCTGTGTGTGCCCAGGCCCATCTGCTGTCACCGGCCTAGGAGGGAGGGGCACTCGTGGCCTGGGAGCACCTTCCCCAGGAACAGCAGCCCATGACAGGTTTGGCACATATTTTAAATTTTATTTGACTTTCACATTTACATATTCAGGAAACCATGTTGAGATAAGGAAGGTTGAGGCTGCCTTTAAGAAAAGCCCAGCTTGCTCCTCCCGCCCTGGTTCAGCAGTGCCATGCGGACCTGAGCACTGGGGACATATCTTAGCACACCGTCCTATCGTCTGTCCATGGCCCTGGCTGCTGGACGGCATCTGAAATAGTCGCTGTGGCTTGCTCCTCACTGAGGCCTGCCTCAGTGCCTGGAAGACACATTACCAGAGGCTGCCTCAGCCAGGATTTTATTGCTGGTGAACTTGATGACCCAACTTCTAGCCATGGAACCCAGGATGGTAGTGTTACCAGAAATGGGCCCAATGGTACACATTTTGCTGAGATGAAAGGAATTACAATGTCTGAACTGCACTGGGTTCTGAGATGCTGGCATGGTGCCCTTGCAGTGTTTGGAGATCCCTGGAGGAGACAGGTGGAGACGCCCTGCTGCCCACCCAGGTAGGGCAAGCCTGGACGGACATGCTCGAATCCACAGCAGCCTGAGCCCCAGGGCCCAGCCAGCTCTCTCTCTTCCCATGCCTTGTTCCTTTTGAGGCCCCGAAAATAAGTTCTTCCTCGCAGGTAGAATTGCCCTCAATTTCACAATCTGTATGTCTCCTGGTGAATGAGAGGCGCTTCAGAGGACTGGTGTTGCGTGGGCATGGATGTTAAAAACATGGCCATACTCAAGGTATCACGGAATGTCACAGAAACACAATCGTCATGAAAAGAATGTCCCACCTCCATGATCACGGCAGCACCAAGATGAAACCCAGAGTTGTCACTCTGTTCCTCAGATGTGATGCTGTGTGAGCCTTGGTGATTTTTGCAGCCTCTTGGTTTTTCTGTCTGTCCTGAAGTGCTGGGTGCTGATCCTGCCATACCCTGTGACAGGTGGGACACCCCTGACCAGCCAGGAGAGCCCTGTGTCCCCTTGACAGGTGAGGGAGATGGCTGCTGAGGCTGTGGAGTGTTCCTCCCTGTGGGTCTGTCAGACACAAACGTTTAGACTCTTCTCCCCTTTGAGGATAGGGAAAGCCAGCAGCATCCTAATGACACTGGTAGGGGCGGGGGACAGGGCCCTCAGTACTTCTTATATCCAAACTAAGTCATGACAGGGTCCAGCACAGACCCGTGGGAGCCCTCGGGAGCTCTAAAAGGAGAGGTGAGATGGAGGAAGTGTCATTTCTGTGCTCAGTCCTCTACCTGGTTAGCCCCTGGTCTAACAAAGATACAAGAATTCACAGGTCCTATGTATTAGTTTAGCAAAAAATCTGGTTTCTGATACCCAAAGAGTTTAAAGTCCCCTTCAAAACGTGCATACAGCCGTCGGATATCTCGTTTGCTGATGCCCAGAAAATAGTGCTCCACCTTGCTTCTATTGTACACAGTGATGCCTGGAGGGATGGTCGGGTAGGACACCAGGTGGTCTATGCCAGCTTCCTTTAAGATGTAAGGGGCATCGTCCTCCAGGGTCTCGTGGTGTCCAATCACACTGTACTTTATCTCGCAGGGTGCGCAGAGTTCCACGTATGTCACCCAGTGAATGATGTGGTCCCCAAACTGAAGGTCTAGCCATCTGTGGTTTGGATCACCCAGGTAGCGCACAAAGTCTTCAAACTGGATTCCCCGGGTCTCTGTCCGGTTCCGCCTATATTTTCTGATGATGCCAGGAGCAATCTCATGTTTATACCAAGGTTCAAACCGGGGGTTGTGAACAAATTTATCCTTAAATGCAGAAATGAGTCTTTCAAAGGGATCTCTTACAATAAAAAACTTGAAGTATGTTTTTAAGCTAAGGAAAAAAAAAATAAAAACAGGGTTAACTCAGTGCCACTGGCAGTAATGATTGTGACGGTTGGATGAGCAGAGAATAAACAGAGCAGCTGCTGCCATTTGCTGAGCCCTCACTTGGGCAAAGCCCTGCCATACATCTCTTACTAGACTTCAGACTTTATCGATTAACCCATTTTACAGGTGGAGAAATGGAGGCTTGGAAAACTGTAACTATCCAAGGCATGAGTCCTAATACTCATCCGGTGGGTGGGGGTTGGGAACACTACAAATACATCTTTTTAATGTATATGTTCTTTTACTTGAAAAATTCAAAACTTCAAGAATGTTTAAAGTTTTGTTCCTGGGTGGAAAATTATAAAGGCAGGAACTCTGAGTGAGCCCCAAATAGCTGAGGTTAGAGAAAGTTACTTTAAGGGCATTTCTTTAAATATTCAACTCAAAATTGCCAGGGGAAGGAAAAGTAAGAGGGAAAGGGAGATATAAGAAAGTAGAGAGTGAGGCGTCACCTTCCAGCCAGCAGGAGTGGTGGCCAGTGAGCGGCTACTGGGGCAGCAGCAGGGTATTGGTCCTGGCAGCAGTGACAGTAACAAGGACAGCAATGCCATCACTGTTAGGCATGCTCACCACATGCCAGAAAAAGCTTTTCCTTGCTTGGTATGTCTTAGCTCACTGACGCCCACAAAAGCCCAATGAGGTGCATGCTCAGAGTGGTGGCAGGGCAGTCCTTCCCCAGGAGCACCTCTCATAGGTCTGCAGAGCCAGGCAGGCTGTATCAACCAGGGCCAGAGGCCATGCAAGGCAAGGAGGGCAAAGCCTAGCTGGCGGTCTGGCAGGTGCTGCTTCTGCGTTCTTGCTCCTTTAAACCTTGCTCCACAGGGCCATCTGAGAGCTCATCTGGGAACATCCCCATTTGTGAGCTACAGACTCCATCCCTGCTGCTGTCTGGGTCTGTCTCTTGGCCCCACCTGTGCTGAATGCAGCCCAACACACCACTCTCAGAGGCAGGCACAATGCAAATCGCAACACTCAGTAGAATCTCCCTGCAACCCAAATCCCTGACTTATGAAGTGAAAATCACATTCAACAAGGAATCCGTAAAACTTCTACAGCAGAGAGAAGTTGACCACTCATTTCTACTAATAAAATTTCATTTTAATGGATGGTGAGCTGGTAAGGCTGGACTGTGTTCAGAAATTTGCACAAGGATCTGGGTTTAACTGCACTGAGTGCCAGGCATATGCTCAGCTGCCTCCCACCGGTGCAAACTGACAGTTCCCAGTGACCCTTGGAGCAATTTGGAACACTTGGCAAGTACAGAACCGAGCCTGGGGTGTTTTCAAAATTTCTTCTCAGGTTTTCAAAATCCACCCCCCTACCATTTGAAGAAGCTACTCTTACCGCTTCTGAATTTCTGCATCACTGAAGGAAGAGAGGCGAGGGAGGCCATTTTTCTCATGGTCATGGACCACATTTTCGGGTATCTCTTCAATGGAAGGAAACACTCCTGGGAAGTAAACAGAATTGTGTTTTGGCCACCTTGGTGCAACTCCCAGAGAACATGCATGTCTGTCTCTGACCTCAGGCCCCGTGCTACCCACGGCATGTATGAAAAACTTCCCCACTACCTAAATTTAGGACTTTGAATTCCAACTGTTTCTGCCGGTAGAATGAGAGACCAAGGGTAGAAATACTGGCAGTATTTACCGCTGGCAAGGGACTTAATGGGGCTAAATCCATCATTAAAGGAAAGTCGCTGCATGCAAGCAGAATTCCCCAAACCAGTAACACCTGGCCTACACTGAGATGCATAGGGCAGGACTGTGAACACAGCGCTAACGCTTGCCCACAGCACCGTCTCAGCCCCATCATGGCGGACAGGCTGCTCTCTCCCGGCACGTCCTCCAGGCCACAGGTACCCCTACAGCATCCCAGACTGGTAAGCAGCAAAGACTTTTGATGCTGGAAAAGTTTGGCTAAAGTTGTGGGAGTTGCACAGTCTGTCTGAGGAGAAGGCACCGTCAGTAGCCAGAGTCTGTCATCCAGGCTACTGAATGGGACCTGGGAGGGCACCCCGTGGCTGCTAGCTGGGCAGGTGTTTTCACTCTTCTCAATGTAGACAGATGGAAACACATTGTCACTGTGCTGAGAAGGTTTCAGCCAAGCCCCTGCAAACCTTAAGTCATCTTTCTGTTAAATCCATCATGTTATGATCAGAGCCCTGGCAGGAAGAATCTCTCTCAGGCCATTTGAGCAGTGGCTATAACCTTATCTGTTTCACTCATCCTCTCCAGATGTGTGAACCCTACACAGAACACACATCCATGTACTGTGGATGGCTGTGAAGTGGGTAAAAGGAACTTTGGCTTTCTAGGGGACAGTATAAGAACGAGCTCTATGGATCTGCACCTGGACCTGCCCATGGATCTGTCCGCCCTGTCCCCGTTAGGGGCATCTAAGGATGACTGAAGATGTCCTTCTTCCTTAGATGACCTGGCAAGTCCACTGGTGAGTGGTGTTCACCTTGTTAAAGTATGATACTTCACACTGTGGCGGCCTGTTAGTCTTGGGTATATTCCTTGTTTTCAATTTAATTTGTGACCTTGTTCTCCAATATCAAAAGCCCAACATGCTATCAGACTACGCTAGGAGCACATTAGTTAAACACCTGATGACCACAAGATGAGGTATTACCCTTTTCTCCCCCGACCAACCAGTGCAAAGGCCAAACAGTAGCCAATCTGAGGACAAAAGCACCAGGGCCACCCACCTTGAGGCCCTAAGATGTGACTCCTAATCCAGGAGGCTCACTGCTGTCAGCTGGAACTAAGTTTCTTTCAAAGCTGAATTTAAGAGACAGAGCCCGTAATTATCTTGGATCAGTTCAGGTAAATTTGAACTAACAAACAAACATGGTACCTGAAGACAGGTGAGTAATCAAAACTATAGTGCATGAGGCCACTTTTCAATGATCTAATTTGTTCCTCAGCAAACATCAGATTTTTCCTGAAGCAAGCTGACTAAACCCTCTGAATATAAAGGCTTAGGGTACAATGGGGTACACTTTCTTTTTTCCCAACCAACACAGAATATGTGGCCTGCAGGTGAAGAGGCCCCAGGCCCCAGGGCAGGGTCCCCTCCTCACCGCAGAAGGGACTCTGAGGTCAGTCCCTGGGAGCTCAGCAGGGAGCCCCAGAATCACTCAGGACGGAGCACATGGCTGTGAGAATCCACTCAGGAAGCTGAAGAGAAGAAGACAGGGGCCCAACTGGGTGGTGATTCCACTGTGAAAGGCAAGGAGCTCCTGACCTTGCCTGTGCCCCTTTGAAAAGAATCACAGTGCCTAAATGAACCCTACCGACTTTAAGGCACAACACTAACAGGCAACAGCGACGATAGAGGACTGTTTGTGGGGCTGCCAGTTCTTTCAGGAGGGCCTCTGACTCCTCTGACTCCTCTCTGATGTCCTCCTCCCCAGGCCAACCCTGGACATCCCAGACAGACGTTCACTGGCCCTGCACGTACCATTCAGAACAATCAACACTTTCTTCCACTGGGTGTTGCCCACTTTGGGAGTCTGGCAGAAAAGAATCTTGTGCTTGTCACAGACAAATATTCGGTCCAGGACAAACTTGGAGATAGCAGTGTGAGAGAGATTCCTCAGGGCTTCATCCCTGCAGACATTTCTAATGAGTTCCAGGCGCTCCACGTAGACCAGGGGTTGAACAAGCCGGCTATCCGGAAGCACCTTCCTGGTCGGCTGCAGGTGACAGGTGGCAAGACAGGCACAAGGGTGGTTAGAAGGATGCAGGAGAGCCCAAGCAGGAAACACTCCTGTTGGCCGATCCCTTTCTTACCATCTAGGTTTTCTCGTTCTTCCTTCCTCCCCTTTCACAGGGTGACAACCACTATCCCAGCCACTTTCTAGGCCTTCCTCAGGGCCTTCCCACTGTGCTGGTAAGTCGTGGACATGACTCCACACAGTGGGCAAGACAACACAAGCAAACTTGCTTCATCCCACTTTCCTTCTTGGGAGAAAATTGATTTAAAAACAGAAAACAAAACAAAAAAGGTGTTTGGAATCTGCATGCTAGGAAAAACAAAGCCCCAAAGGATGAAAAAGTTGAAGTTACAAATGACAGTACATGCCGCTCTGGGCATGCATGCACCCTGAGGCTGCTGCTTTGTTAGGTGGCAAGGTCACTTCTGCAACTGCCTATTGGGGGTCTACTCCACTTGGGGTCAGCTGAGAACACCTGTGGCTCTGTACACAAAAGTTGCTCAGAGCCCCGTGTCCTCAGTGAATTAAAATCCCCTCCCTGGGCGGCACCTGTGGCTCAAACGTATAGGGTATCAGCCCCATATATCAGAGGTGGCAGATTCAAACCCGGCCCCGGCCAAAATCTGCAAAAAACAATAAAAAAAAACCCCAAACAAAACAAAATCCCCCCCCCGCAAACAAAAATCCCCTCACTGCTCACGTCACCACCTTCTCCAAGAAGAATTGGGAGGGCCCTTGTGAACAGGGCTGGGTGCCTCACCCAGCCAGCCCTTCAGCGCCCTCTGGCGGTGGCCCTGTATCTCAGCGTGTTGAAATGCCATTGCAGCTACATCTGCTATTTTTCCCCTTAATGCTACACAGAAATTCTTCCTAAGATCACAAAGCAGACAGACCCTCCAAATTAACTTTATGGAATGGACCAAAATGCCGTTGTTATATCATTTTAAATGCACTAGCCTTTCCAGGCAATCCATTTACCAGGCAGTTGTAACAATACGTGCTCCCTAGGGACTGAGTCAGTTACAAAATGGGGAGGAAAGTGTGAGCCTTAGAATGCGGTAGGACAAAGACACTGGAAATATGGGAACCACAGAGGCTCCCACTCTCTCTTCGTGGATCTACCATAACCAAACTCCCTTACATTCCACTACCTCTGTCCAGGGCACTCTTTCTCCCTCAGGTCTGTAACTGAATTTCTTGAGTACAGGGAAGCACATCCAGAGATTCCTGATGGCCTACTTTCAGAGTTGGGGAACTCTGGGAAGTGAGAGCAGGTGCCTATAGACTTACTCCCTCTGCCCTTTGCGAGTGGCCTTTGGTCCTCCCCACATGACCCTGCTGCCTGCAACTGCTGCCCTCTGCCCTCCACCTGCCACAGAATTCCAGAAGCCACGCCAGGCACTCTCCTTGCTTTTGCAAGAAGGGTCTAAGTTAACCTCATTCCCTCAAGGATCCCATCTCTTGCTCATTTGCCCAAAAAGAAGGTAGGAAGAGAAGGGAACTTTGCAAAAAGGCTTGCTCCTTTGTTTTTATCCATGTTTTCTGTAACTCATCCCATTGAAGCTACTCTCCTGTGTTCTCTAGGCTCTTTCATTTCTCGTCTGTAGAGAGCCCACCCAAATTCTCTTCTTTTGCCCTGGGATGCCTCAACCTAAAAGCAACATTTCTGGCCTCTCAGAGTTCTGCAGACTTGATCTCTATATATCAATGTCCTGACAGAAGTAAACTCCACAGTCCTCTCCTCTGACCAGGTGTAGGCTTTCTATTTTTACTGAGTTCTAATTTGTCATCCTTACACTGTCAACCACAGACAGAAGCGGTCCCTCTCTCTGCAGCTTAATTCTGGGCTGATAAACATTTTTACAACCTGCTTGATTCATTTCCTTCCTCCATCAACAAATGTAACCTCAACCATCCAG
This sequence comes from Arctocebus calabarensis, assembly GCA_963573935.1. NCBI lineage: Eukaryota > Metazoa > Chordata > Mammalia > Primates > Lorisidae > Arctocebus > Arctocebus calabarensis. The sequence continues at coordinate 10,183 of CAUYON010091799.1, forward strand.
ATCCAGAAGGAAAGTTGGCACATGAAAGAGAAGGTAAAATAGCTGACTGGAGACATCACCTGCCAGGGTTTCAGAGAAAGGAGAAGGGACACATCTCAGCTGTAGGCCAGAAAAAGAAGTGCTTGAGTCTGCCAGGGACCTCATGGGGGAAAACTGCTAAGCAGAGGAGAGGATGAAAGAACAAGAGATAGCCAAGGATCAACCCAGAGAGGCCCAGAGCCCAGTGAGGGTGGAAGGTGAGAGAGGGAACTTCTCCCTTCCACACTCCTTCAGAGATCATCAGGCTGCCAAGTTACTTAGAATTCTGCTTAGAAGCTTTTTCAGCCCACGAGCCCAAGCACTGCGATGATGACAGAATTGTGGGGAGAACTTGAGTGATTGCAGAGCTTGCACATTCCATGCAGGGTTTCCCTTGGAGAGTGACCCTAGAGGCTAGAGTCGGCTTTTTTTCCATTCAGCCTCTTGTCCTTCCCTGCCTCTTCCCCACCCACTGCAACTGGAAGAGCCTTCTGAGCTGAGAATCTGGTGTGCAGCCTTCTCGCCCCAGCTGGTGTGTCCTCTGGTCTGAGGTTTCCATAGAGAGTAGGGACCATGACTCTCCCTTTGAGGACCCTGGTGTGCCCAATCTGGGAGCTCCTTGCCTGCCAGCATTTCTCAGAGATGTATGCTCATGGGTCAGAGATGCAGTCCAGACCCTGTGCCAGCTGGACGCAAATGGGCTGCTGGGGAGACACACGGAGGGGGTTTGGGAATTGGAATTAGGAGGAGAGGGAGCCAGTGTGGATGGAGCTGATGGAGAGTACTGTGGGGGTCTGAGCACAGAGATCTGAGGAAGCACCGTCCCCCCTACAGGAAAGCTGCACTGTCTGACGAGGGAGGGTGTCTTGGCAGGGAAGATCCCGGACTAGGGTGCCATAGAAACTGAGTGGGTTCACGTGTGCCCTGGTGCATCCTGACACCAGAGGGCAGGGTTGACACAAGAGGGACGGAGCTCACTCCTGACAACCAGTTGGGGAATTGCGGCCCCTTCCTTATGGGCAGTCGTCTTGGTCTGGAGAACGAGCCTCAACCTTCCTCCCAGTGGCTCACCCCGGGGGCCAGGAAAATGCCCTCTGAGCCCTGCCAAGGCTTTGAAGAGCCTTTTAGGATCTCAGAGCCCTCCAGGATCACACAACCTAACCATGCCCAGCCTCGCCCCTCCACCCTCCTCTGCTGTGGCAATCAAGCAATCCCCTGGGAGACACAGGGCCCCTCCTAAAGCCTGAGGAACTCAGGTACCCCACCCAAGGGACTAGAGTTTATTATAGGCACAAAGGATAATAAAGAGCCTCCGCCACTGGCTCTTTCCTGCAAGCGTCAACCACAGGGGAAACAACTCTATAGATCACAGACAGCATCTATCTCTTAGTTAAACAGAGGTGGCCAATTCTTACTCAAAAGTATTACCCACCGTCTCTGAGATTAACAATACAATTCACAGTACTGCAAAGAGGTGAAGACAGGATAGAAGCAACCTAAAGGGATGCTGCTTTCTAGGAGAGAAACAAAAGTTCTAACTGTTGCTTTTTTTTTTTTTTTTTGAGACAGAGCCTCAAGCTGTCACCCTGGATAGAGTGCTGTGGCATCACAACTCACAACAACCTCCAATTCCTGGGCTCTAGCGAGTCTCTTGCCTCCGCCTCCCAAGTAGCTGGGACTACAGGCACCCGCCACAATGCCCAGCCATTTTTTGGTTGCAGCCCCAAAAATGTTGTTTGGCAGACCCAGGCTGGATTTGAACCTGCCAGCTCAGGTGTACATGGCTGGTGCCTTAGCCCGTTGAACCACAGGCACTGAGCCGAGAGAAATAAAAGTTACAGGTAGCTGGAACTGTGAGGGGGTCTCCCTCTTCTACTGCACAACTCTGGTGGCTGCCAATCCAAGGCTTCTGCAACCAATGCCATCCTAATCACTCTGACACATATAGCCAGGTCTGCTCGGGACCCAGCCCTCTAGCAGTTAACCTTAGCATCTCCCTCACCAGCCTGGGGAGGGAACAGATACTCTCTCATGTCATCCCTGGGGGCTAGGGGCCAAGCACGCCTTCTCCCCAGTGTGGGAACTGAACAGAGGCGATGCCCGAGACACTTGGCAGCCTGGGTGACTGACTCAGTGTGTCTTAGGTGTGGGGAGAAAACCATGGCTGACCAGCAGAACCAGCCCACCTGCATAGACTCGGGATCGCTGAGATAAACCCCTGCCTGCACAAATGGGCAACAGCAGCCCCCATGCTGGTGAATAGCCCTCATCACTGGGTTGCTCTGCCCTCAAACCCACAGAGCCTGCTCTGAAGCTCTCACTGTGCCTAAGTCTGAGGATCTGCCCCTGTAGCTCCAGGACTTCTGTTGGGCCTGCAACTCCATCTCATAGACCCCAGAGTTGTGCTTGGACTCCCAAGACTCCACTACTGAGTCTCCACCACTACTGCTAGGCTGGCAAAATCTCCATGAGATCCAATACTTCACTCAGGACCTGCAAGCCTGAGGAACCATGACTCCAGGACTTGGTTCGAGAGAGTTCCCAGCAAAGGAGAACAGGGGCCCTGCAGGTGAGAAGAAACCAGCAAAAGAAGCCTAGCAACAAGAAAAACAAAATAATTTGACTTTCCCAAGGAAACACAAAGAACTATAGTAGTGGCATTTTCCTTGTGGGAAAATAAAAGAAAGGGATTTCAGAGTATGGACTGCAAAGAAGATGAGTGGAATTGAAGAGATAGCTGAAAACCAACAAAAAGAAGGGAAAAAAAAATTCAGGAAATCAGTGGGAAAAAATGAAAAAGTCACTAGAGAGCTAGACAATACAAGAAGGGATATAATAGAGGTTAAAGAAAGGAAAGATTAGTTTAGGGAATTTCAAAACACAGCCGAAAGCTTTAACAGTAGGCTAAATCAAGGAGAAGAAAGAATCTCAGAGCTGGAATACAAGGCTCTCGAGATAACCCAGTCATTTAAAAGAGGAAAGAAGAGCACAAAAAAGTCCGAGCAATCTCCAAACTTGGAGAGATATGCAACTGTGTGAACAAATATTTGAATTATAGGTATGCTTGAAGGAAAAAAAGAAAGAGCTACAAGCATGAAAAATCTACTTGAGGAAATTACTAAGGAAAACTTCCTTGGTATCACCAGAAATTCAGACTTTCTGATACAAGATGAATACTGAACACCAGAAAGACTCATAGAAAATATACCATCTCCAAGACACACAGTAATCAATTTGGCCAAAGTCAAAATGAAAGAGAAAATTCTGCAAGCAGCAAGACAAAAGCATCAAGTAACCTACAAAGGAAAACGTATCAGGTCAATTGCAAATTTCTCAGTAGAATACCTGTCAGAAGGGATCAGAACCCCATCTTCAATCAATTTAACCCTTTCAAATCTTATGTCAGATACCTGATGATTTCCCTGTTCTGCTCTGATGTCAGAAGATGTCCTGAGCCCAGAAATTGCATAAAGTGAAAATACATATAACAGGAACAGGATGGCTTTTAGGAAGGATTTTTTAAGTGATCTGAGAAAGAAGAAGCTTCAGGAATGTAAATTATGTGATATGATGTGCCTCTCATTCATGACAAGAGGTTAGTGATGATACTGAGCACATTCTTTCACCCTCAAACACAGTTAATCACTGGTTATAAGAAGAAACAGCTTATTCAATTTGAAAAACTGATAGTTATTTTAGGATACACAAAGTTTATGGGAGGAGTGGACAGAGCTGATCAGTATAATGGATGCTACGGATTTACAAGGAGATCCTACAGAAAAATTATTCTTCCAACTGGAGGAAGTTGTAATTATGAACAGCTACATCCTTTACTCATTAGATAAAAAGGAGAGTGGAGAAAAGTGCAGACACACCTTTCTTATAGGAGAAATCTCATCACTCAGCATGTGAGCAATGTGAGGATCAGAAATTCAAGAAAGAGGGAAGACTATCATCTTGTGACAATGAAGAAAGAGTAAATGGGAAGATGCATTTTGTAATGCACAATGAAAAAAATCAACAAAGAATTGCATGGTTTGCAGAAAAAATGAGAAAGGTGGAAGGAGAGATACCATTTTCTACTGTGAGAAAGGCAAGAAGGAGCCTGAACTTTACTCTAGAGATTGTTTCAAGGCAAAAGGAACATTCAAAACATTTATAAACAAAAACACTTTAATTGTTTTATGTAACCTAAAATAGACAATAAAATCATCAAGTGAGTTCATATGTATGTTTTTCTCTTTCAAAGTTGTAGGATAATTATAAGTAATTCATCAACTTCTTTCCCACCCCAAATAAATAAGAGCTGGGGAGTATGTGAGTGGCAGAAAAATTAGATTAGAAAGGATTAAACAGAACTTCCAGCCTAGAATTTTATTTCCTGAAAAAACTACATTTCATAATTGACAGAGAAATTAACTCTTTTCCAGACAAGCAAACACTGAGGGAATGTGCCATGACTAGACCTGCCCTCCACAAAATAGAACAGGACTATACACAAATCAGCACAACAGATACCCACCAGTGTAAATTCAGCTAACCCCCCCCAAAACTCCCAACTTTTATAAAACGATACAAGAGGTAAAACAAAGAAATCAGGGACTATCAAACAGGATGAACAGACCAACATTATGCATACCAATGTTATCAATTAACATTAATGAACTGAATGCCTCTCTCAAAAGACAGGCTGGCTAAATGGATGAAAAAACACAACCTTAGTATTTACTGTCTCTAGGAAACATATTTAAACCATAAGGACACACACAGATTCTACATGAAAGGAAGAAAAAAGTATTACACACAAATGGATGTCAAAAGAAAGCAGGTGTAGCCATTTTCATTCAGACAAAATCACATTTAAGCCAACGAAAGTAAAGAAAGATAAAGAGGGTCATCTATAATGGTAAAGGGAGCAATTCAACAAGAAGACATAACAATCCTAAATATATATGTATCCAATAAAAGAGCGTCCAGATACATAAAGCAAATTTTACTACAGCTAAAGAAAGAAATAAATACCACCATTTTATTTGCCAGGGGACATCGATGTGTTACTATCAGAGTTAGACAAATCATCTAAAGCATAAAACAAACAAGGAAATAATGGACTCAAACCAAATTCTAAATCAACTGGCCCTAACAGAGATTTATAGATTCTATTCCCAAACTACAGAATATACATTCTTCTTAGCAGTATATGGAACATTCTCCAAGATTGATCATATATTAGGCCACAAAACAGGTCTCAACAAATACAAACAATTGAAATCATACCATGTACCTTCTCAGACCACAGTGGAATAAAATAAAAATCAATCATGAGAGAAGCAGTGAAACTACATAAAGTTGTAAAAATTAAACAACCTGCTATTGAATGATTATTGGTTCAAGAATGAAATTAAGATAGGAAGCAAAAAAATTCTTTGAATTGAATGATAAAGGGAACACATCAAAATCTATAGGGCACAGAAAAAGCATTCCTCAGGAGAAAACTGATAGCCTTAAATGTTTACATCAAAAAGACACAAAGGCTCGGTGCCTGTGTCTCAATGGGCTAAGGCGCAAGCCACATACACCTGAGCTGGCGGATTCGAATCCAGCCTGGGCCCGCCAAACAACAATGGTGCCTGCAACCAAAAAAAATGGCTGGGCATTGTGGCGGGCGCCTGTGGTCTCAGCTACCTGGGAGGCGGAGGTAAGAGACTCGCTTGAGCCCAGGAATTGAAGGTTGCTGTGAGCTGTGATGGCACAGCACTCTATCCAGGGCGACAGCTTGAGGCTCTGTCTCAAAAACAAAACAAAACAAACAAACAAACAAAAACCCACAAAGATCACAAATTAACAACCTAATATCACATCTCAAAGAACTAGAAAAGGAAGAACAAACCGAACCCCAGGCCAGCAGAAGAGAAGAAATAATAAAGGTCAGAGCAGGACTAAATGAATTAGAAAATAAACAAATAAAAAACCTAAAGGCTTAAACACAACGAAAAGTTGGTTCTTCAAAAATATAAACAGAATCAACATACCTCCTGCCAGATTAACCAAGAACAGGAAAGGAAGGACCCAGACAAGCTCATTAAGAAATGGAAAAGTGACAACACAACTAAGACTCCAGAAATGCAAACCATCATCTATGAATATTACATAAATCTTTACGAACTAGAGAACAAAGGGGAAACGGACAAGTTCCTGGAAACACACACCCTCCCAAGACTCAACCAGGAAGAAAAGAACTCCTAAACAGATCAATAATCAACAATGAAATAGAAATCATAATATTAAACCTCCCAATGAAGAAGTCCTGACCAGCCGAATTCTATCAGACCTATAAAGAAGACCTGGTACCCATGATATAGAAATTATTCTATAATATTGAGAAGAAAGGAATCTTTCCCAACTCATTCTATAAAACCAGTATCACAGGGGGAGGGGGGAGGAGGGAAGGGAATGTGTATGCTCCCACTTAATGGGCATAATGTAAGAGTAAATGGCACACCCCTTGGGTGAGGGACTCAACTACAAGAGGGAATATACTCAACAAATATAAACATTGTAATCTAGTTTTTGTACCCTCACATTAATCTGAAATTAAAAATAAATAAATAAAAACACCTGAAGAAAAAAAGTATCACCTTGATATCAAAGCCAACAAAGGACACAACAACAAAAAAAGAATACAGATCATTATCTCTTATGAATACAGATGCAAAAATCCTCGATAAAATACTACCAAATGGAATTTCAATAGCTCATCAAAAAAATAATCTAGCAGGACCAAATGGGTTTCATTCCAGGGATGCAAGGATGTTTCAACATATGTAAATCAATAAATATGATTTACCACATAAAAAGAAGCAAAGATAAAGACGATATGCAGAAAAAGCATTCAACATGATAAAAATCCTTAACAAATTAGGTACAGAAGGAACATATCTCAGAATTTTAAATGCCATATATAACAAACCCACAGCCAATATCCAGCTGATTGGGAAAAAGTTAAAAGCACAGGCCCTAAGAAATGGAACAAGATAAGGATGCCCACTGTCACTTCTATTCAACATAGTGCTGGAAGTCCTAGCCAGAGTGATTAGGCAAGAGAAAAATATTTAGGCTCGGTGCCTGTGGCTCAGCGGGCTAAGGCGCCAGCCATGTACACCTGAGCTAGCGGGTTCAAATCCAGCCCGGGTCCGCCAAACAACGACAGCTGCAACCAAAAAATGGCTGGGTGTTGTGGCGGGCGCCTGCAGTCCCAGCTACTTGGGAAGCAGAGGCAAGAGACTCGCTTGACCCCAGGAATTGGAAGTTGCTGTGAGCTGTGATGCCACAGTGCTCTATCCAGGGTGAAAGCTTGAGGCTCTGTCTTAAAAACAAACAAAAAAAATAAAATAAAATAAAAAAAGAGAAGAATATTTAAGGTACTCAAATCAGGAAAGCAGAATTCAAACTATTGCTCTTTGCTGACTTTGATACCATCTTATATATAGAAAACCCTAAAGATTCCAACAAGAGCCTATTGAAACTGATAAAGAAATTCAGCAAAGTCTTAGGATATAAAATCAATGTACATAAATCAGTAGCATTTCATTTTTCTTTTTTTATTGTTGGGGATTCATTGAGGGTATAAGAAACCAGGTTATGCTGATTGCATTTGTTAGGTAAAGTCCCTCTTACAATTGTGTTTTGCCCCCAAAAGGTGTGGCACACACCAAGACCCCACCCCCCTCGCTGATATGGAGTCAGAATGCCAAGCTAGGCAAGAGCTGGGTTAAAAGTCAGAAGGCCTGGGCTTTGCCAGTAACACCCATGTGATGTGGAGGATTAGGTGTTTTCCTAGACTCAGTCCTCTCATCCATACAATTTGGAGGCTGGCATAGCTGCTCTGCTGTTCAAGGGCCCTTCTTCCTCTAAAATTCCATGACTCTGGGTCAGGTGTCTTTTCCCACTCCCAGTTTCTCCGTACTTTGCTGGACGGCCTCCATTCCCTAGCAAGGCTCATGCTCAGCTGGCCGGGAATTCAGCATAATCGACAGCTACAGAGCATCCGAGATGCGTAAGTACTGTGAGGAACAGAAATGTGTGACCTTGTACCTCCCCAAACAGAAGTAACAGAAGCAGCTGCTCTAAAGCAGGATTTGATAAGTGGAAACCAGTGGCAGAGACAGCACAGACTCTGGGAAGGCCAACCCCTGTGTGAGGGCTGCCCCCTGACTGAGGGGTCCCTGAGGGAAGCTGCGTCTGTCGTGTCAGCGGGGTCAGGCTCTCTGCCTGGCTTGTGCCTACCTTCAGTTCCACAGGGAGGCGCTTCTCTTCTGCCAGCTTCCCTACTTCCGGCATAGTTGTCAGGAACAGAAACTCCTGTTTGGCACTGTATGCTGGAAGACAGAGAGGTTAAAATGTCTTCTCAGGGAGGAACAGGCACAGAGAACAATGGCACAGGACAGAAGCTCCAGAAATAGATCCACACAAAGATGCCTGACTGATTTTCGACAAAGGTGCAAAAACAATTCAGTGGAGGAAGACAGTCTTTTCAACAGATGGTGCTCGAGCAATTGGACATGTACAGACAAAAAAAAAAAAAATTGAATCTTTATCTAAACCTTATACCCTATTAAAAAATGGCTCAAAATGGATCACAGACTTAAATGTGAAACATAAAACTATAAAACTGAAAACAAAACAGAGAACCTACTCTGTGAAAGGCCATTTGAAGAAGTGGAAAAAAAAACGAGCTATCACAGGAAGAAAATATTTACAAACTACACTACCTGACAAAGGACTAGTGTCTAGAATATATAAAGAACCCTCAAAACTCAACAATTAAAAGAATCAACCAATCCAATTAGAAAATGACCAAGACATGCACAGATATTTCATGGAAAAGGACATACAGACAGCAAGATGGAAAGATGGAAAGATGCTCAACATCGTTAGCTGTGATACAAAGGCATATTAAAGCCACAAATATTACTACACACTTATCAGAAAGGCTACAAAAATAAATAGTAAAAATGCCAAATGACTGGTAAGGATGTGGGGAAACGCGATCACTCCTATGTTGCTGGTGGGAAAAGTAAAGCAGCATATAGCAAGTCTGGAAAATCTTTTGTCAGTTTTCTGAAAAATTAAACACGAAACTATCATACAATCCAGCAAGTGTACTCCTTGGCATTTAATCTAGAGAAATGCAAGTTTATATTCAGAAAAAATCCTGTACACAAATGTTCAGAGTAGTTCATCTGTAATAGCCCCAAACTGGAAATGATGCAGGTGTTTTTCACCTGGTGAGTGGTTGACACGCAGTAGAACGCCCACACCATGGAATAGGACTCAGGAGTAAGAAGGAAGAAACCACTGAAGCAAGCAACAAATTGGATGAGTCTCCAAGCAAAGAATTATTATGTTGAATGAAAAAAGCCAATCCTAAAAGGTCACATACATACACAATGTTCTTGAAATGACAAGATTATGGAGAAGAGAAAAGGTTAATGGTTGGCAGGGTCAGGGCTGGGGCTGGGGCTGGGGCGAGGGGTAGGGCTCTACAGAGAAAGAGGACGGAGCCCTGGTGATGGAATGGCCTCCACTTGACTGCATTTATGCTAATATCCCAGCTGTGGCACTGCCCCAGAGTTTCGTAAGATGTTACCTTTGGGGGAAACTGGTAAAGGGAACATGGGGTCTCTCTGTTACTTCTTACAACTGTATGTGACTTCACAATCATCTCAAAATAAAACACTTAATTTAAAAAGGGCCAAGTCAAATTAGGGCTTACACATTGTTTTAAAAATCACGGGACTAAATGTACTCAGCCCTACTATGAAACCTAGTTTTCATATGAAAGCTATAACCCAATTATAGCCCAAGAATATGGGGAAAGGAGAGGAGGGTAAGGGAGGGGGGACGATGGGCAGAGGGAAGGTAATTGCTGGGACCACACCTATGGTGCATCTTATAAGGGTACACATGAAATTTACTAAATGTAGAATATAAGTGTCTTAACACAATAACTAAGAAAAGGCCGTGATGGCTATGTTAACCAGTTTGATGAAAATATTTCAAATTGTATATAAAACCAGCACATTGTACCCCATGATTGCATTAATGTACACAGCTATGATTTAATAATAAAAAAAAAAAATCACGGGACTAGAGAAATCTTATAAAGTGCTTGTCCAGAGTAATAATTACAACAAACTTATCTTGGGGAAACCTTTGGGCTAGAATTTAAGGATAATCCGTAACTCTCTATAAACAAGGAAACATTTACATTTCAAAATTTTGCAGAGCCTAGTATATAATTAGAAACAAAAATTGGCTATCAAAAGTATCTTTTGGCTCGGCGCCTGTGGCTCAACGGGCTAAGGCACCAGCCACGTACACCTGAGCTGGCGGGTTCGAATCCAGCCCGGGCCCGCCAAACAACAATGACGGCTGCAACCAAAAAATGACCAGGCATTGTGGTGGGCGCCTGTAGTCCCAGCTACTTGGGAGGCAGAGGCAAGAGACTCGCTTGAGCCCAGGAATTGGAGGTTACTGTGAGCTGTGATGCCACAGCACTCTACCCAGGTGACAGCTTGAGGCTCTGTCTCAAAAAAAAAAAAAGTATGTTTCACTTTTTAAATTTAAAAGCCTACTCCTCTTGGGCCATTAATACCCATACTTAGCACATAGTTGTCCCGCAGTCCCAAGCCTGGGACTGTTAAAGGTCCCTCCTTCTTGCACACCCAAGTGGCCTCCCTGGCACCTCTTTCTTCCCTGAGGTAGTAGGAACTTGATCCTCCAAGTGCTGGGACTCCCATGATAGTCTCTGCCTCTTACACCCCAGCTGCTTGATCCTAGCGCAATCTCTCTGTCTCCCATCTTATGAACCCCCTTAGAACCCTGCTTCCTTTTTTGTGTGGATGCATCTATATGCAGGCCTAACTAGAGCTCCACGCAGGAGCTGCTCTGTCCCTGCAGTAAAGACAAAGAGCACCGTGTACGGTGTAAAAACAGACCAGGGCACACTCCAAGGGTTCCCAGAGACCTATGTGTCTGTCCATCATCCTCCATGACAACCGTCACTTCTGACCTCTGAGAAGTGACACTAACTGGGTTTCTTTTTTTTTTCTTTATTGTTTTTTGTTTTGCGGTTCGGCCGGGGCCAGGTTTGAACCCGCCACCCTTGGTATATGGGGCCGGCGCCCTAATCGCTGAGCCACAGGAGCCGCCCACTAACTGGGTTTCGTAAAAACCTAAGCTTTGTTAGTAACATTTTATAGGGAAATGTATCCTAAAGACTAAATAACCAAGTTACCAATGAACTTGTGAAACGCAACCTGTTTTGTATTTCAGAACCATGTAGAACGCTTTGGCAATGTGAAGTACCTCACCTCTGAAGCCACACACGCTACCAGTCAGCCCCCAGTTTTAACGCTTCTATGATTTTAAACTTCCTGGTATTTTTTTCCCCAACTTACTCAACCCTGATTCAATTAGATTCAGATAAACTGGCAGCGTCATTAACCCATGAATTTCTTTTTCTGCCACTTTGTCAAGAGCTGTTTATTTTCAGCAGACACACTGTTCCCACTGTGATCTTGGAGAGGTCCCTCTCTCCTCCCTGAGTCCCAGGAGCAAGTTTCCGGCTTCAGGACTCAGGATTCCAATCCTCGAGGTATGGTTGGATGTCTGCATGACATCTTGGCTTACTTTTGTTACAGGCACCGTGTTTACAACTTTTTACAAAATGCTTAAATTTGCCAAGTGATGTACTGCTTGTTTTTCTAGAAGCAATTGCAGCCCCTCCTCTCAGTGATGCAGTTGTGTATCCAGCTGCTGAGCCTCATGACTCCATCACACACATGTCCTTTGTCCCCAGCTTGCGCTGGGCGGAGGAGGGCAGGGACAAACAAGTGGTAGTCTACACCCAAGCAGCTTACAACAGAATGAAGGGGCTACCACAGGCAAAAGATTGGAAGAGGAGGTCAAATAGGAGAGAGAAGAAAAATCAGTGTCTACACACACACACCAGATCCACAAGGATGTCATTTTTTTTTTTTTACTTTTTTTTTTAGCTAGGGCTGGGTTTGAACCTGCCACCTCCGGTATATGGGGCCGGCGCCTTACTCCTTGAGCCACAGGCGCCGCCCAAGAATGTCATTTTTTATTCTGACTCAACATATCATGCCATCATATTCCCACCACTGAGTGGGATTTATTTTCCTGTGATAATATCTAGTTACAACCCCCTTTTCTACTTCAATGTGACACAGAAATTTGTTAATGGAAGATAAATCATTGCCACAAATACCACTGTGGTTCCACTGCTGAGCTGAAGAGAGATTATAAAATATAAAATAATGGTTAAGCGTTGCTTTAAAAAGAAGTTCAAGACAAATGTGCTCTTCCCATCAGCTCAAGTGACAGGAGAAATCATGATGAACAGGTAGGTGAGAAGATGCGTGTCCACCGAGTGGGATTCCCGTGCAGGGCCCGTTTCCCGGAGGGCGGAGCTGAAAGGAGCAGCCCCCAGAACACTGAGGCCAAGGATTGTCCACCCGCTCCACAGGAAAGGAAGCCCCTTCACGGAGGATTCCACTGTGTTATAGATTACTTCCTGTAACGATAGTTCCCAACAGGCTTCTGCTCAGAAGCAAGTACACTGTGAACACGTATGAAATAAACTCCAACATGTGAGAAACCCCTATGGCCACATTTACAAATCCTTTCCAGTTTCCTGTACTGCTCCAAGATCCACCAGTGGGCTGACCTTCAACTGTCCCCTCAGACAGAGGGCCCATGAGGATCTAGGACCTTATCCACTAGCCACAGCGCCTGAGGGGCAGGGCATGGGGGGAGATGCCTGCACCAGCCTGCCCCCAGGGCCCCTCGGTCAGCTGCAGGGGTGGGTGCTGAGTGTGTAACTTCTCTGGCTTAACCAGAGCCCAGCTGAACCACACAGGCCGGGAAGATAGCCTGCATGTCAGTGCCCTTCCTTCAGCAGAGCTCGGCTCCCAGACACCTTCATGACCCTTACCAGGTACTTCTAGGCAGTTAGGTAAGATCCTATGTGCATCTAGACAGGCTGTACTGTGCCGTGAACCACCCCACATCTTCAGTGGGTCCACCGCAGGGCACTCTCATTCTCTAAGTTCACTGCATGCTGCTAGGATGCTGGACAGCCCCACCTTGGGGTAAGGGAGAGCAAGGCCCTCTGTGCGCAGGCTCTGAAGCTCCCAGGAGGGACCACGTCACTATGCTCCCATTTCACTGACCCAGCACCCACATGTCACTCCAAACTCCAGAGGGCAGGGGGCCCCTACCACTGGTCACAAGGCAGAAAGCTGGAAATACTTGGCATGCCCCAGTCCTACGGCGGGCCGCAGAGCTTTCCTCCACATTTAAAGTCCGAAGCCTTCCACCTTTCTGCATAGGTTTTGCCTCCTGTCACTATCACTCTTTGCTTTCCCTCCACAAAAGCTTCTCCGACATCCACACTTTTCTTTCTTTCTTTTTTTAAGCCCCAAACACCCAGTATTTACAAGCAGTCTCCCATCCACGTACTTAACTAGGGCTGACCCTGCCTAGCTTCTGAGTTCAGTGTCTGTAAGTTTCTGGAAGAGTTCAGCACAAAGTTTGACACATCAAGCAGGACACCTTGTGAATCAGACACCACTGGAAGTGAGGCGTTCTTTCCTCTGCCAGATAATATTAAAACACGAGGCACACGATTTAACTGGGTAGCTAGGTAAGATCCTATGTGCCTCAAGACAGGCTGTGGTGTGGTAACCATTTTATTTAACTAGTATTGATAGAAGCCCCACTAAAATATATTACATATACTCCTATTTCCTTAAAATAAACCATAAACAATTCAGCCCTCATTACCTGCCTTTTGCGGGCCTTCCTCATGAGGAGGTAACATTTGGAGGAATTACAAGTAATATCTATTTCTTATTCTCAGCAGCTCTTTGTTTCTCTTTCCATTTCCGAATTATTATCCACATCTGTGGTTCGCAAGTGAAACGCACTCTAGAGGCTCTAACTCACTTCGTCTCAAGAAGTGGAAAGCTTACAAAGTCCTTCAGACGACTGTGAAGTACAGGAGGGACTGCCATCATTGGTGACCTGTCACTGTGCTAAAGTTGCTGCAGAAACATCCAAACGGTCACACTGAGATCATTATCTCAAATTCCAAAAACCCTCCAATAGCTGCCCCTGGCTCTGCTGACGGAGCTCATAGTCCCCGTATGAGGGTGAAGTTCCATGAGGTCCCGGCCACCCCAGACACCTACAGGTGTAACACCACCTTCCGGAAGCTGTGTGTATCTCATGAGTGTTCTCACGAGGGCTCCTGCCTCACGAGGTGGGACATATGATGAGAGCAAGGCAGGGCCCCAGCACCACGTGCCCAGTAGCTGTCACCGAGTGCACTGTGGAGGAAGAACCCGCATGTGGGCTAATTTCAGGGTATCCCTCTTTTCCCTGCAGATCTGCCTTCCCACCTTGTCATCCCTCTCTAGGTGGAGCGGGGCAGAGGGAGGATGGGGCAGGAGATATGGGGTATCGGGCAGCCCTCAACACAGCCAGGGACATGCCTGGGAGCTCTCCAGGGTGGAGCAGGACACTGTAGTCCATGGGTCACACAGATAGCACAAGTCAGGGAAACTGCTGGTGCAAATGCATTTCTAAGGGCCTCCACCAGCAGGAGGAAGCACAAAGCACCACGCAGAATAAGGACCCACGTGTCTCCCCATCAGGTGGAAGTGCTCAGGCCCTCCCGCTGCCTCACCTCCTCCTGCCCACTCACCTGGCCACCGAGGGCACTGGCCTCCGCTGCAGAGTTCATTACACCCCTCCCTGCACACGCCCAGCACTTCCCATCACAGAATGCCGTGGAGGCTGCCCAAGAAGGAAGCACATCCAGTTTATAGAAAAAACACCATGGCTCAGGTAAAAAAATGACAAGGTTGTGAGGCAGAATCAGCAATTCCGAGACAGAACGCGACACTCTTTACACGACCTCATGTGAGCCCCTACATAAAGACAACTTGACAACACACATTTAAATGACCCTCCTGCTGAGGGTCAAACATGTGGCCACTAGTGCAGAACCCCAGATGGCACAGTGACTGCGTTTGTTATGATGACATGAGACAGAGACAACTTCCAAAGCAGGAGCCTGCAAGACACCTTGCTGCTGGGAGGGGCCCTGCTCCCTGCTCCTCAGGCACCACCTTCTGCCCTCAAGGTTCTTGAAAATATCCTTCCCTCCTTTCTGCCACCCCCACACCTCTGTAACATGAAGCACTTGGATAGCACGACCTCCAAGGTCCCTGCTGACATCAAAGTCCTTGGATTCTGTGACAGAGGTCATCTGTGCATGTGCCTAGGAACAGTGTTGCGGCAAGATGTGAAGTAGCCAAAATTCATTCCAACACAAAGCATACCTACCATCTGGGTCTTTGAAGGTCAACGTGATAAACTTGCTAGCCACCATGAACATGAAAATGACCCAAAAGCAAGCGGCCAACAGAAGCCACTGGTGGTGCATGTTGTCAAATGGCAGCCATTCAACAATTCTTCCTGGAAAACACAAGCAAGATGCCCCTGCTGCTTAAAAATAAGCCCATTAAACAAAAAGTAATAAAGAGAACAGGAGATTTCAGTTAACAGTATAAGCACAAAAATTTAAATCTTTTTCCATTGACACAATATGTAGTTTAGCTTGGTATTTACTTTATATTTAATTAATAATATTAAATAATTGATTTAATAATAAAATCACATTTATAACACCTTCATGGAGGGGAGTGATAATGAGGGCTGCCATCTCTGTTTGCTTTGGGAACATGGGATAAGAATTTGTTTTTGCAGATCTGCCTCCTGACTCCTGCTGGGCCCAGGCTAATGTCACCATGAGCTGCCACATGGGCCTGGAGGCTCAGACTGCCAGGGACTAGACCTTTGCTGGGCATGATTCACAGCAGCAGAAGTCACACTGAAGCTATTATGAGCTGGCTGTTTAAAATCCTGCCTGGCTGACAAGATGTGGCTACACAGAGAATATCTCAAAAATCAAAGAAATGAATAGCCACACTTCTTGCCTGCTTCTTACTTGCCTGTGAGGGCCTGTGCAGGACCTTGAGGGTGTGTGTTTTTCATGCTATCATGGCCCAGGAGTGATGTAGGGCATGTCAGTCCTCAGCCTGGCACAGAAGTCACGCTCTGCTGCAGGGACACAAAAAGAAGAAGGAAGTCGCCATCAGTTCTCAGCAAAAGAGACAAAAAGTGTGTTTCATTTCACCTGTAACACAGTGCTTCTTCGAGCCAAACCAGAACACTTACAGACGCCACTCGGGTTTGGTTTCCACCAGTTAAGTGAGCCATCCATCACTTGTGGGCAGCAGGGAGAATTGGTCTTCTCAAGACGGTGTTGATAGTGAATGACTTCAGAGACAACTTCCTAACCCTGCATGGGTCACAGCTCAGAGAGGACCCAGGTATATAACTCGCCTCCTTGTCTCAGCAACATTTACATCCTAGAATCTCGCTGGAACCAGGATCTGAAACCCAAGTTCCCTCTACAACACTCACCAAGTGGTTATCCAGTCCACATCTGACCACAGCCTGCCACAGGGAGCCTACCACCTGCCACGCCACCTTTGCCTTTACAGAATGGCCTGTGAACCACCCTGAGATACCCACATGTAAGGCTTAGTGTGCTTCCTGGGGTCAAGGTAGGGTTGCCAAATAAAAATACAAGATGCCAGTTAAGTTTAAATTTCAGATAAACAAGTAACTTTTTATTGTATGTATCAAATATGGCATAGGACATGCTTATAAAAACAATTTTTTGTGCCACACATTAGGCACAGAATGTGTGTTTTTTTGGATCCTCAAGTAGCATTTTCAGGTTATACAAATGAAAATAGAGGACGCTCAGTTAAGTTTAAATTTCGGGTCATTTTTTTTAGCACAAGTATGCCCCAAATATTGCATGGGATATACTTAGACTAAAAAAAGCTATTTGTTATTTTCTGAAATTCAAATTTAAATGAGTGTCCTGTAGTTTATCAGCAGTGTCCCGTCTCTGACAAGTCTCCTTGTCTTTCTGACACTCCTTGGTGGAGGCAGGACAGCACAAAGAGCTCCAGACTTGGTTCGAATCCCTGCTTCACCACTCATAAGCCCTGTGACATGGCAAGTCACTTAACCTCTCTAAGCCTCAGTGTCCCATCTCTGTGATAAGGCTGTCCTCCCAGGGTGGCCATGAGGATTAAGTGAATCAATGTAGACAGAAGAGCCAGCACCCACCTGGCCTGGCACAGACCCTCGATAAATAGAAGCTGATCAGCTTCTCAGTGGCCTTCGTGACCTTCTGGTTTCATCTATATCTTTCTAAGTGTGGTTGCCAGAAATTAACACAATAGCATGGTCTACCCCAAGAAGATAAAAAAAGAGAAGGTGCGCTCATCTTAGGGGACTAACTTTTCCCTTCTAGGGACAAGTGAGGCTTAGACTGTGGCCAGCGGATACAGCTCTCTGCAGCCTTGAGTCCACGGAACTTATCCTTCTCAGACAGGACACTTGGAGGGGACCATCCCCATTAGTCCCAGTGGCAGAACCCCACTGAGAAATCCCAGCTGCAGGCATTTGCCGAGGAACAGATGGGCTGGGATGTGTTGGGGAGGGAGTGACAAAGGTGGGAAGTATGAAGCAGGCTGTATTCAATTCTGCGCGGAGGGCCCAGCTCTGAGTGGCCTGGTGCATGCAACCCACACTCTCCCAGGGCCCAGCTCTGAGTGGCCTGGAGCATGCAACCCACACTCTCCCAGGGTAAGTGCCATGGATGAGGGGATAAAGAGGGGAGCCACCTTGGCCTATCTCCCTCTGGCATTCAGATGCCCTCACTCTGCAGGCAGGTGGAAGAACCTTTGCACTGTCTGCTCTCTGGCCAGTTCTATTCACTTCCTGCATACCTCCTGGGCCTCCCAGCCCCTGAGCACACTTGGGCCAGATCTTTGGGAGGTATGGGAGTGGGGAACCGGTGTCCTTGAGGCCACATGTAGTCTTCTGGATCCCTAAGTATGACCTTTTGCTTAGATCCAAATTTTATAGAACAAATCCTTTTAATAAAGGGATTTGTTCTGTGAAGTTAGAATTTGGTTGAGGGGATGCACTCAGGGGGGATCTGGAGGGCCACACGTGGCTTTGAGGGTGCAGGTTCCCCACCCCTGTGGGAGGAAACTAGTCTTTTGAAAGGATCTGTTTGGAGTCCCCCTGGTTGAGCTCACCTCTAAAGTAGGAAGATAATGAATGAATGGCCTTGGCTGGAAATGAAAAAGCCAAGTGGTCTAGGCATAGGATTTCTGTATCCAGGCTAGCTTAAACGTTGAAGCCACGCTGGCCTGCCTTCCTACGAACTGGGTCTTCATTTAAAGTCAGGGGCTATAAGGTTCTTTCACCCAGGCTGGGGTTGGGGATTGGCAAGTACTCCTGTCCCGAGCTGGGTAGGTCACTGGAAAGCTTTCGCCTCCAATTTTGACAAACAGCCACCTGACCACCCTCCAGTGTGCGTGGCACTCCCACAAGATATAGAGACTGTAAAAAGACCTCATCAGCAATCATCATCCAAGGTGTTCTTTCAGGTGGAAATTTTATTTTGAAAAAAACTGCAATTTCTAGCATGACTTCTGTAGATTCTACCGAACTAATAAGATATCTAGGGAGCTCCTTCTCTCCCCACCCTGGCCCCGCCTTGCACAGCGGAAGGGTGGCCTACATGGGTCCCACCTTCCTCCTATGCCTTTCTTGGCTCACCTGCTGCTTCTGGTCCCTGGGATGATGCTCAAGACACGTGGGACACCAGTGTAGACTGCAGCTGGCAAAGCTTCATGTGCATAAACTCTGGCCCCCAGACCAGAATGCCACCTGCCAGTCACTCTGTGTCTTGCTGCAAGGTTCCTCACAGGCCCCGGGGCCTGTGGGTGTTCACTAAGGGGGAGGGAGCTCTCAGGAACTTCTCTCAGCCACTGGGCACCTGTAGATGCCAGGTGAGCAGGGCCTGCACCCCTCCCATGGGCAGGGGAGGAGGAGTCAGCTCACACCGCCAGCCAGTTGCCCCTTACTGCTCTCCATGCCCCAACCTTGGTCCATTTCCTGTACCTAGCACTGCCTCAATGCATGCTTTCACTGTGTGCTGTCTGATCTGCCAGCAGAATGCAAGCTCATCCTGGTCAGGACAGCAGGGACTAGAACAGTGCCTGGCTCACGGTAAGACAACACTTGCTATCTGCTAAATGACTGCCAACCAAACAACTTATTAGGAAAACTCAGGAGAGCAAAAAAGTACTTAAGGAGGCCTCTTACCTAGCCCTCTCCCCAAGCGTTTCTAAAGTATAAAGCTCCCTTTTAACCTTAAAATCTTTTTCTAGTCTACACATGAGAGTATTTATACATTTAATACCCATTAACTAAGACTAGAAAACAACCAATTATACCAGGAGTTCAGTATTGCTTGAAAGCAAAATTATGTAAGCTACAGTACATAGATGCATTTGAATACACATATAACTTAAAACATATTGACTGGGAGTTAAGAAATCATGCCAGAGTGCAAAAAAAAAACCTTTTTAAATTTTAAATAAAACTCTATGCTGAAATGCAAGCTAATTATATAGATTCAAAGCATTAAGATATAGCAGTAAACAAAAAAGACAAGTTGTAGGATTGAGTGTAAGATTTGTTAAAAAAATTATCTATATGTGATGTATATAATCATATACACATATAAACATACACGTATATGTAATGCATAGAATAAAATCTTGAGAGGATGAAGAAAGCTTTTTTCTTTCTTTACATACTTCATGCTTTAGAAAGATGACTGCAATAAGCACGAATTTCTTTTACAGTAAAAATAAAATATAGCAAATGCCACGCACCAGTGCTCTGGTGTTTCTACTTCTGCTGTTTAATTTTTTCTACCTTATTCTTTTTTTTTTTTTTTGAGACAGAGTCTCACTCTCTTACCCTTGGTAGAGTGCCCTAGAGTCATCATCGCTCACAGTAACCTCAAGCTCTTGAGCTCAAGGGATCCTCTTGCCTCAGCCTCCAGAGTAACAGGGACAACAGGCATGTGCCACCATGCCTTACTAGTTTTTTAAAATTTTTACTTTTTTTATTTTGAGACAGAGTCTCGCTTGGTCACCCTTGGGAGATATGGTGTCATATCTCACAGTGACCTTAAACTACTGGGCTGAAGTGATCCTCTTGCCTCAGCTGCCCAAGTAGCTAGAACTACTACTTTGGTGATGCCAGGCACTTGCCACAATGCCTGGCTAGTTTTTTTATTTTGGGTAGAGATGGGATCTCACTCTTGCTCAGGCTGGCTCCAACTCCTGAGTGTAAGCAATCCACCCATCTGGCCTCCCCGAGTGCTAGGATTACCAGCGTGAGCCACCATGCTGCCCCCGGCTGTTCTACCTCACTACTTTTCACTGCAGTTCCTTCATCATTTTTAAAATGTGGGAAAGGATGATAAATATTACATTTTCTAGCCAGGAAAAAAAGTGGTGAACTACCACACTCAATGTCTACCTAAGTCTTTAGTAAATATATAGTATTTCTGTCTTCATTAGGTAGTTTTTATTTAGTTTTAAAAAATAATTATTTAGGCTCGGCACCTGTGG
>CAUYON010091800.1:0-30114 GCA_963573935.1 Arctocebus calabarensis
CGAATGGATTAATAAATTGTGGTACATGTATACCATGGAGTACTATGCAGCCTTAAAGAAAGATGGAGACTTTACCTCTTTTGTGTTTACATGGATAGAGCTGGAACATATTCTTCTTAGCAAAGTATCTCAAGAATGGAAGAAAAAGTATCCAATGTACTCAGCCCTATTATGAAGCTAATCTATAGCTTTCATATGAAGGCTAAAACCCAACTATAGCACAGGAATACAGGAAAAGGGGAAAGGGAGGGGAGGGATGGGGGGAGGATGGGTGGAGAGAGGGCAATTAGTGGGAACACACCTACAGTGCATCTTAGCAGGGTACTGGTGAAACTTATTAAATGTAAAGTATCAATGTCTTTATATAGTGATCAAGAAAATGCCATGAAGGCTATCTGTAACAGTACGATGAAAATATTTCTGAATGTATATAAAGCAGTGTGCCCTATGATTGCACCAACGTACACAATTATGATTCAATAAAATTATATAAAAAAAAAAGAACATGTTACCATTCTATATACTCAAATATATCAGTCATGAGAGTTTCAAAATCAATGTCAATATGCATTGTGCTTGTAATCACATCAGCATGCTGTCTGGGAAGGATCGTGGATCAGGGATTCAATACTCAGCAGTCCCAGCCCTGCCTATAATGAACTCATTTCCTGGGCCTCGGGTTCTCCAGCTGAGTGAACTACTCTAGGGGATCTCCAAGGAATCCTTCAACTGTGATTTAATAATTTTAATATTTACTAAATAAGTTATGTCTTAATTAATAGCACAATGGGCAAAAAGAGGGTTAAGAAGCTTTCAACTTGCCATACAATAACTAGTCGTATTCACATAGGAAGCACACGCACAGACTTAGGCACACTTTGTTTAAAATGAATGCGCAGCTGTGAATACTGATTTTTAAACGGCATACTCAGTCTACACATTGTTTTCATGCTATATGGTGTTAACTCATAAAGATCAGCCGTGTTACAGGGTCTGCTTTTGCTCTGAGAAGACAGACATTCCCTTTAAGACAGACCTCTTCTGAACTTAATGCTTTACAGAATAAGGACTGCTGTTCACATACGTCAAATGGACATTTCCTAGAGTTGCAAGATCAATATGGCATTCTAATTAAATAATGCAAAAAAAAAAAAAAAAACTAAGCTCCCTGGGATAAAAGTGGTTGGTGAATCTGCTAAACTTTATCTATTCCCTTAGATTTAAGAAAGCCACAATAATGAAAAACTGCAACCCAGAACAGTCTTTGACATACCTAATTCTCTATGTTATTAAATTAGAAAATTGCTCCACAGAAATGCCATGACACAGAATTTTTGTAGACTGACCTAGATGGGGAGCCCAAAATCATGCAAGAAAGGATGGAAAAAAAATTTAAGGACGCATTTGAAGTATTTTTCTTTTAAAATTGACAAAAATCAATGTTGTCCAAATAAAAGGCCTCAAAGACTATTAGCAAAAAAAGATGGAGTAAAATACAGTTAATGTATCTAAAATTGTAAAATTATTTTTAATGGTGCCTTTCTTCTTATATCAAAATGCAATTTTCAAGGTAAGAGGCATTGTAACATGACTCTCTGTGCTGTGCTGTATGTACAATAAAGAAAGAAAAATTAATTCCTTCCCCAATGACCTCTAGAAATGAAAACCCATTATAGTGAGAATATTTGTACTTAGGTCTTGATGCTTTTTGCTGAATTTGAATGCCATTAAATGATTATATATAGTGGTTGATGGGGATGTATGTCCAGAAAATTACATGAACAATCCTCTTTTAGGTGCAAGGTGACTTTTTAGATCCAGTAGACCTAATAAAACTCACAATAATTTTCTTTACTGCTAAGGCATGAATTTTACTATCCCAAAGGTTGATTAGAGATATTTTACTTTTCACAGGGATCCAGTGACAGAATTTGACTAGAAGCCCTGAAATTTCAAGACCATTAACCAGATGCCTTTCCTCAAGATAGGCATCCCATAGTCTCTACCCTTAGTAGATTCAAGGATTTTACAGTGTTCCTTTGCTCTCAAAAGGAAGGTAACCTACAAAGTTATGAAGACAGGCTTTACAAAATAATCTCAAAAAGCAGAGTATATGTCTTATGTATAAAAGCAATTTCTCCTGGAACCTAAATACTAAACTACTCTTGGTGACTCACCGAAGTTAGCGTTTCATTTCCTTTTAACCATGATAACTCTTTTTAAACCAGGGAGATGTCAATTTCTTAGATTATTTATATAATTTATGGGAAAAAACTTTTACCTGTTGCCTTCACTTTCTCAATTGTTCCCTCTTTTTATATCATTGCAAAGTAACTTTTACTTCTTCAATTGATCAGAAAGCCTACTTTAAAAGTAGCCCATTATTTCTGAGTATAATACATCATCTTTGCCAGTCCATAGTCTAGTTGATAGATTTGTCTACTTTAGTATTTTTTATGTAAGCTTATTGCTTTCCTGAACTTCTTTTCTCTTCATTTATCTTCTTAGGTATTCAATAATTATTTGTGAAAAAATGAATGAATGCTTCAACTCTCTTGTTTTACCTTCTCGGAATGTATGTGCTTCTTCTCTGCCATCTGATGCATACTGTTGGTTTTAACTTCTGCCATTATCAATGGCACTTAATTATCTCATTGTTTTCTCTATAGAATTCTTTATTAAATTCAAGATCCTGACATCCAAATGCCTGCTAAAAATTCTCAATATGATTTCATCATCAATAAATTAAGTTCAGTGTATCTCCTGATAATCACAACCCCAAATGATTTGTACATCTTATGTTGCTATGAATGATGTTAATATCTCCTTAGTTATTCAGGCTCGGTATCTCAGTCTAAATCTGAACATCTCACTTTCCTTTCAGTCATGCAGTCCTGAAGAGTCTTCCTCTCTATTTCCTGTTAGATTTGTTTTCATTGCCAACTATGATTCAAGACAACAGTGTACTTTCTATGAATCTTCTGAGCAAGAAATTATATGTTTAATTACCCCCTCTGAACCCTCGCTGTGAAATACTATATATAGCACACTGTAATTGTTCAATAGAAAGTGTATGAAATTAATGAATTTTTGTACATATGCTCTTCCCTTTCCATACCACCTGTAATAAATTTTTCTTCCTATTAAAAAAAAAAAAAAGGTGGCAGGAGGCTAATAGGTAGGATCACACCTATGGTGCATCTTTGAAGGAAACAGGGAAAACATACTAAATGTTAAATATAAATGTCTTAACACAATAACTAAGAAAATTCCATGAAGGCTATGTTAACTAGTTGGATGAAAATATTTCAGTTTGTATATGGAACCAGCATATTGTACCCCATGATTGCATTAATGTACACAACTATGATTTAATAATAAATAAAAATAAAAATATTTTTAAAAAAGCTTTAATAACATCCTACTCCAGCAAAAATCAAAGCCAAACAATGCAATAGTTCTACATCACTCAAGGAAAAAAATCCCAGACTCATTGTCTAGAACTCCACTATCTTTCCCATCACTAACCTTGTGTTCTGAACCCTAATCCCCTTTATTTTGTTCCTCATTCCCAAATTTCTGCTATTAACTTATTTAATAGTTTAGTCCTCCCAAAAGACAGGGACTCCTAACTAAATCTAGCCAATCTCCTTCCCAGAAATTAAGACTTTGATTCTGTCTCTACATCAGTATGTTAGACTTTGCACAATTTTCAAGAAAAATGCACTGCTAGGATGGACTCCCTAACAATTACCATTCTTCCTACCTCACTCTTCAAATTTCTTTCTATTTGTATGTGTCATGACCAGAAATTGCCACAAATTTTGAACAATAATGTATTCTTTCACCAGATTAAATTTTGCTCTTAACACAAGGTGTGTATTAATTTGCCCATGCTAGTGAATATGAAATCAGGTCTCACCTCTACTCAGCCTACTACAATTGATTGAGGATCTATGCAGATACCTTCCTTCTTTGAAAATATCATATCACATGCTTCTTTTGATTCTTATAACAAATGTGGCAAGCTTCTATGAATTAATTGGTAGGTTTCTTATGAACCCGTAGACTATAAATGTACTGAGGAGAAGGAGTACAATTTTGTCTTTTGTGTGTCATTCACTATAATTTGTACATTATCTTATACAAAGAAAGTACTAAAATATTTATCAAATGAGTCTTGTGCTCCTTTTATCATTTATTTTTACCCCCATTGCACCAAAACTAAGTTGAAACTGTCTCTTTCAGTCTTTACTTACAGAAGAACTGGGTAGAGCTATTCTAATCATGATTGGTCCATGAGTGCAAATAATGTCTTTAATACTTTCATGTTAAAAAAATTAAGAATCAAGATTCTTGAAGGGCTTAGAGAATACAAAGAATTATTGATGAATTTTACATTTTGATCAATTTTAGGAATAAATTTGCCTTTCATAGGACATTGTGAAGTTACTCAATAATGTACTTTAAATGGAGGACACGTTTATGCATGTGTAAAACATTCTGTGTTACAGTTAATAAATTCTCAATTTCTCTAACTTGAAAAACATGAATCAGGCAGTTTTACAGGCAGAATAAAATTTTTCACTAGCAGTTCAAATTTCTCATTTTGACAAAGAGAAAACTAAAATAACATAATATAATGACTTCCCAAGAACCTGGATTTGAACAGTTACAAGGGGAAAACAGTGGGTCAAGAAAGAAAGCATGTTTAGAGAAGTCCTTGAAATAGACATTGCTAATTTTCCCCGGTTTTTATTTTCCTGTTTTTTTTGACTAGATGCGCATGGTCACCCATAAAAAGACCCCAAATGAAAGTGTCCCTTTAAAATAAGGGTGATCATGCCTTTAAATTGTTTGTGCTTCTCTTTCTATTTCCCACCTTCCAATCAATTGTAACACATTGTTTAACATCATTGCAATACATAGTTGATTGCAGTAGAGTTTAATGTAAGCTCTGTGAGCTCCTGGAGGAGAAGTGCCTACTTACCCTCATCACCTCCTCATGTCTGGGCTGTTGCATGAGGAATAATCTTTTGAATGTTCGAAACATTTTATTTTGGATCTCATAGTTAGTGGAGCTAAGTCTCTGCCCTAACACAACCATCAGGTCAGCTTTCTGGACACAAAGAACATAGAATGTCAGTGATAAATGAAACCTTAAATAATTGTTGGTCCATCCAAAAATGTGGTCCATCCACTTACCTGACTGTTGATTGAAGTATAATTAGGCAATATTTTAAAAGTATTTACATCCTACAAATCAAGAAAAACATCAAGCCAATTGATTACCCCACCATTGATCTGCTAAGATTTCCTCCACTGAAGCATATTTCAAAGACATGACTATGAGAGTTGCAAGCAAAAAGTGTAGGTCGCTTAGAGAGAAATTTGCAGAGTGGCACTATTTGTTCTTCTGAAACATATAAAACTTTTCTTCCAAAATTAACTTATTACTTCTATCCTTAGAACTATTCATTTATTCATACATTGACTCACAAATAGTTAAGTAATAATTAATTGTGACATAGGAGGAACTGTGCATAGTCAATGAGGTAGATAATGTGCCTATCCTCATATTTGATTAAAGAAAAATGGTCATTACAAACAATTAAATTAGCCAGTCTACTCAGTGTTGTTGGGGCTGGTAGTTGGATGGATGACTGAGGTAGTTTGGTGTTGAGCAGCCTCAACATTTTACTTTTAATTTGTTTGCACAGACAATCTGTCATAGTGGTGCAATTCTTTTAATTTTCCCTTTTATTTTTGTCAGTCAATAAAATTCTGAGAGCATGGGAAGGAGTGTAAAAACAAGACATCATTTTTCATGGTATGGTGAAAATAATCATAACTATGGAGAAAAACGACAGCAGAATTTCATGTATACTCTGTATATGTAGAGTGGGGTAAGAAGGAATCAATAAACCCAAATTGAAGGTGGAGAGAAACAACACACAAAATAAGTTTGGGCTGTCTACTCAGAGAATAAGACTATTTCCAACTGTCCTTTCTAGATTAATTAAGCACAATTACGTGATGCGTTGAGTGTGTGATTGTCTTAACTTTGGGTTTTAGGGTTACCAAAAAAATGTAATGTTGTATGCAAAGTGAATCTTATGTAAGATGTATTCATTATAATATAGAAAGCTGATGAATTTTATAAATTAAAACTTGATTTTAATAATTTGAAATGATTTGTAATACTGTTTCACAAACCTAGACATGAAAATTCAAGGGAGATACTGAATTAGAATGTGACTAAAGGCAAATATCACCTAAATGTTGCTTTGAATGGTCTCTACTTACTATTGCTAAGCGGATCATAATAATGTTGATAATAATAATAAAGAGGAAGAAGAGAAGTGGTCGGTCCTTCATGCTCACCCCTTTAAGTCCTGTATTATATCTGTATTATAGGACCATCTACAAAAATGAAAGTGAGAACAGATGGTAAGGCAGAACCTAGTATACGTTTGGATAGTATCCACCCAAAGGAAAATGCTCTATAATTGGTAAATACCTATAATGGAAATATTTTAATTCATATTACAAGGGTTTAGGAGTCAAGGTCCATCTGTGTGAAACAAATACCATCAATAAAGATGTTTTTCCACATCTTTATTAAAGGGTTATCAAAGGATCAAATAGCGATTTACACCACATTTCAGAAACAAGCCATATGTTGAAAAGTGTCTCCCTTCCCAAGGACAATGGCATGCTATGTGGACACATTTTCAGAAATAAGAGAGAAGATGCTTTCAAGCAACCCGTCACCTCTTCTTGTTTTATTTTTCAAAGTCTTTTTACTGTCTTTATGTGTGGTATTCTATCTATTAACTCAAAGTCTTTTTACTGTCTTTATGTGTGGTATTCAATCTATTAACTCAGAAGTGCAGTGGAAACTCTCCAGCATGCCACAGTTAGTTAACTGTTTTCTGATTTATAAAGGATGCTAATAGGATTGCAATAATCTCTTTTCACATCAGCCTCTTGCCTTACTTACCATCCTTTAAAACATTTCTGGAAACCTAAAAAATCTATGACTATTTCTCTTTGAGCACTTTGCAACATAACTGAAAGTATATTTTGAAGTAGGGCATTGTTCATGCAAAGATTGTTATTGATTATGCAAAACAAGTATGCTAGTTGTGGCATGTATTTTTTGCAGAAGAAAATGCTATTTTATGTATACTATGTTCTCTCCTGATGGAAAACATATACCTACTCCCAAATATGAGTCCAACTGCTCAGTTTACTAAAAATTAGCGAGCCATCAGATTGATGAGCATGCAGCAATCTGCACCGTTGGAGCCTTGAAATTTCTTGCATCAGTCACCATATCATGATTTACTAATAGGGTTTCAGGGCTTGCAAAATAGCCCATTTCTAACCACATATTAATATTTAATCTGGCATTTTAAGTGCACCTAACAAAAGACCCTAGAGCTGCTGATAGGTCCCTAAATTGTGAGTTTCTTAAAAGAGAATTGAGCAGGTTCACAGTGATTTCATGGAAAAAAGAAATAGGAAAATAAACGTGTTCCTGTGTTTCTTATGTAAACCTCACAAGCCACGGCTCTCATTTTTCTTAAAAGTATTTATCATGCATTTTTAGATGCTTTATTAGCAACAAGACCAAATCTGTCTACTGGCTGGAAAATCCACACTTTGATGACAGAAGATGCACTTTGGTCAATACATTTTATATTAGACAATTTGCTCTTAAAGTAATGCTTTGGCACTTCCAAAATGTTGTTAAATGAGAGACGATAATAGCCAATAAACCATTTGAATCACCTTATTTCTTGCTTTTAAGTAACTAAATTTCTTCTGAAGTAATAAGGTGAAGGTCCTGTGTAGGCAAACCTTCTTTTCTGGGCTCTCCATGACCATTAATGCCAAATTCCAGAGATATCCAGATCCATTTCCAATCAGAGAGTATAAAAAAAGGGAAGGTGACCTTACCTGGTGGTGTTCCCAAATACATGCAATTATTATGTTGAACGTACATGATGAATATACAGAATAGGTATTGCATTAATTCAATTTGTGAAAAAATTGAGTAAAAGATGTTCCTATAATAACAGGATGCCACCTGTAATAAAAGAATGTTTATTAGTGCACAAATGAGGGTTATAAATGATGTTGCTTATCTATGGAACAAAACACAAAAGACAACTTATTAGCAAAAGATAAATTGCTTAGCAAAATCTCAATGAGATGCTAGGTTTGTCATGAAAAAAAGCTTTTTATTTGCACAGACCAATGCCTTTATAATCCATTTAAAATAATATACTTGCCACTAGGTGGCTATTTCTGATCAGATCATTTTACCATTTTAATTACATTTTTAATATCCTGGCTGCATAAACAAAGATAAATTACAAACCCTTCACAGTCTGTGCTAGCTCAGGCATACTCAGTAATAATATCAGCTTTTGTTTGTGCCTCCTCTAATTAGATTCTGAAATCTAGGCTTTGTCAATCAATAATTTTAATTTTAGAATCGCCTTTTGATCTTGCATTTCATGTTTGTTTGGGAAAATGATCAGTAGGACAAAGCTGATAATTTATGCAGAAACAATCTCTCAGCAGAGCTCCACGCACATGCCCCCCATCAGCGGAAGCCTGCAGACTGAGCTTGACACAGGTCTAATTAGCATGCAGATATGTGTCGCCTCATTGGCAATTCAAATTGCTTTTTTATAATGTACCTCAAATTGTGCTACTCAAACATTGTATTTGATTTCCAAAGCCCCCTGGGCATCCCATAACGGCTCCCTTCATCCTGGGTAGGAAGCATTTATTGAATAGTCTGCTGAGACTGGCTGTCTTTTCGAAAACACCCAAACATCGTATCCCTGGGACCAGCTTTTCTTGTCAGAGAGCAAGTTGTTCTTCTGCGGAATTCCTTGTGCCACATTTGTAGGTTTAGAGATGACATGCTACCTCACGAGTTGCTTCTCCCACGTGGCTGATCTATAGAGGGCATCACTCCTGTGCCACTGGTTTTTAAAGTGGGGAAGGAGGTCTGAAAAGCACACATTAATATGCGGCACATTACCAAATTTCTGAATGCCAGTCTTCCATTCTTCACTAAACAAAAATGGCTGGATGGCAGGGATTGTTTTTCCTCTCTCCTGCATGCATGCGCACACACACTCACGTTTGCTTTCTTGGCCAAACATACACGCACACATTCCCATTCATAGGCACCTACACCGCTACCCAAGACACCCAGAGCATGTCATTGTCAGGATTGAGTTATATGTGAAAGTTGTCTGCTGCACACATGACAAATAACGGGATTCCAGCATACACTGGGGCTTTTTTTAATTCTTTTTTTTTTTTTAATCATGCAGCAACAAGTGGCAGAATCAATGGTGTACAGTTATTCAGCAATGTAATTCATTGCACTGGCTTTGGCTCCTAGCCAGATCCGCCATCTGTCTCTAACTCTCCCTCTCCCCCTCTCTCCCTCTCCCTCTCTTTCACTTGAATTTGTCCTACATTTCGTAATGTTACGTGCCTGCCATCCTTATCCTATGCCAGAAGTACAACACCAGTCTCACCCCCATTCCGGTGTGGAGTTCTCTGAGTTCGGTGGCACTTGGGATATTCCACTTCAGTGCCATGGGAAAAAAAGGGTAAGCAAAAAAAGCACGAGGATTAATGCAAAAAAAAATGTTATAATGTTCTGATATCCAACTGCTCCTGCTTCAGCCTATTATCCAAAGCCTTGAGATGGATCTGCCTCATCCAGGAAGTTTTCCTGCTTCATTAGAGTATCTTCGTTGTCTTTATCAGACGCTGCCTGGCACACCACGCCAGTGCACGGCTCCATGCAATGCCTGCTGTTGGACTCTTGCAGAGCTCTGCCACCAAGCAACCTCCTGCATTGGAAATCGGGGCACTACTCCAGGATCTTTTGCGTGCTTGCTGTTTGAAGCTGCAGAAAAGTGAATAATCAATTAAGTATTGATTTCTTGTAAGATTTGGTAAATTTCAAAGGCAAGACAAAGAGGATGGCTTAAGGAAACACTGCAGGGACTTGGCGTAAATTAGACAACTAACGGAATCGCAGAATAAAATAACACCTCAACTGAAGATTTCCTTGGAAGAATTAGCACTAGCTATTGGAAGACAATGGTGGATTTAATCAAAACAGCAGGCATGCAAGAATTTTACCCGTGAACCAGGAAAAGGAGCTAATTACAACCACCTTTTTAATGGAGCTAATTTGACTGAATGGATGCAAATGTGCTTTATTTATGGATGAAGAAGCAAGCCTTCCTGCATGATCTTGGGATCATCGTATCTGCTAAGCTTTCCAGCTCCTGTTACCTTCAGTACAGTTTTATTTCCGGAGAAGGTATTTATATGTAAACAACAGCTAACCATGCAAAAGATTCATCAAAACAATCTACTATGGCATATGAGATATAATCATAATTTTGCAGCCACTCAGGATTTTCCCTAACTTGTGGATTTTGCAACCTTTGCGTGCAATGGGTTATGGTAAACAATAAATGAATGATGCTAAACTGTTGTGATTTTTCAATGTGTAATTTATTAATTTAAGCTTTAACATGTTGATTCTGAATTATTTGGCAATAAATCCGTAGTGAAGGGAATGGAATTGTTGGGTAATTGTGTTTTGTTTTGTTTTGTTTTAAATGCATTTGCAGTCTTCTTATGGATTGGAATGTGTAGGTCCCACCAGCCCATGAGCTGTATAATTATAAAAGAATGGTAAAAAATTTTGACAATTTGAAGAATTGGCTTTATAATGGGAGCAATGTGTTATAATTAGTAAAAAGCAAATTGTGATGTTTGCTCTCTGGGTAGAATGTTTTTTAGTGGTTAACTCCTCTGTTGCTGATGAGAAGTAAATATCATAACTACAAATAAGCAGAGATTGTGAAGACAATGTTTTGTTCTTATGCATCCTCATATTCCAAGTTGAAGTGCATGTTAGGCATTTTCTTCTATTTCTATTATTTTCATTTCTATTTTTCTTCTTTTCATCATTTTTCTGTCTTGCCATCTACGTTCCCTGAGCAACCATAGGAACAAAGTTACATTAAGCTTCAACACAAAGACCTTGTAAGAATAATGAATCCTCATTTACATCGACATTTGTATTCAGATTTGCCAGGCTATAAACTTGGCAGATCATGCGGAATATTAAGTAGAAGCTTCCATGGTAAATTGTGGCTCTTGAAATTGCTAAGTCCCCCCTCCCCTTTCTTTCTGTCTATCTGTGGTGGCAGGTGAAGTCTCATGGCTACTGGCTTCTTAAGGAGCACATTGGTTCCTTCCTCTTTCAGTTTATGGTGTCAGTTTCAAGCAGAGAAGAGAAAATCCAGTAGTAGATACTGAAGCTGAGGGTGTGATGTGGGACTGGGGCGTTAACCAAAAGCCAGAGACCATGAGAGAGTTACCTTTAATAATGAAGTTGTGGGAAAATTAATTATCATGTGCAGGCTTAGGTTTGATTTTTCTGGTATGTTCAAAATACCTTAACATCCCAAAAGTTCACATTCACCCTTTAAAGCTTCTGAAAGTTATTAGAGGACAAAGGTAGTTATTTCCTTACAAAATACTTTAATTGTGCCATTCTGAGTTATCCTCAGAGATCTACTATGCCCATTTTTAACATGTTTAAAATGTTTTGTTTGTAATAAGTGACTCTGGATTGATTGATTAAATCCTTAGTTTTACTAGATTCTGAAATGATAAAATAGGAGTGAACAGTCATAGTTTCTTCAGGCAAACTTTCAGTTAAGAAATATGACCTATAAGATCATTTCTACAACACAGAAAACAATGGGGTGAAAAATGTAGACTTTAATTTCCACGCTTGGTCCACTCCATGTGATGCCAAACAAGTGAGTAATTGGAAACATTTGTGCATGACTTAATTTTTCATGCATTATCCCAGTGTTCCAGATTGTTGTAAACAGAGCCTGAATCTATGACCTATTAACCAATTCTCACTTCTTGCCATCCTTTTTCTCTCAAGAATCATTCACTAGTGAGGAATAATAAAATGTATTAAAGACCATCTTTGTAGGAAACTTAAAATGGATATTTTCATAATGAATTTCTTTCTAAGTCTATTTTTAAATTTAAATAGTGTGAATGATGAAATGTACACTGAGTATACTATAAAGACATTTCCTATGATTTTCTTATGATAAGAAATTAAGAATTTATAGTAACTACTCTAACCAACTGATTTAAATAACCCTTACTTTAAACTGAGGTTTAAAATTTAATTGTATGTGGAAAAACTAGGAGACTCTTTTATGAAAGATGCTGGACATTTTTCTGGAAAATAAAGACCAGCAAATATTTTGACTGGAGGTTTACATCATTAGCTTCTATAAGATTGTAAAAATATTTATAGAAATCTTGTCATAGCATATATTAATATGATTTATATTAATGTGTTATAATGTATACTTTATAGTAGGTTTTAGATATTCTTCTTAGTAACTAGATTTTAGAATCTGAAAAGGAAAAACATGTAAATCATAACTTTGGGAAATTACGTGTTTGTCTTCCACAATCTTATCATTTTTTGAGGAATATAAAAGACTGGATAGTTTGACACTAACCATGTCTACACTGAATAGGTATTATAACTAACTGGTCAAAATTTACTTTATATTTACTCACTTATGTGAAAAAAAGATGAAAGCATGATAACTAACATAAAGTTGCCTTGACCTGCAGTAATCAAACATAGAACTAAAGAATCATAAAGGGAGTTCTTTTTCTGAGGCCTTAATGATACCTCCCAGTGATAAAGTATAACCACCAACTTATAACACAATTCAAGCAAATGTTAAAGACTGATGTATTATTTTGAAACCATGTTCTTTATAAATGTCAAGAAAAGACATGAACACGCCTGTTCTTTAGTGTAGATCTGCTAATTCAAATGAATCTGAAATTCAACGTAACAGGCTTCAGAATGTTTTTTCCCCTACGATAGTTGGGGAAGGTGTTGACCCCTTTTTCACAAATGAAGTAAAGAGGTATTTGGTGTATTAAAAAATCTATCTTGGTTATATACTCAAAAAGGATTTAGAAAGAAAATTTATATTTATACCTTTCTTCAACACTGCCCATCAATTTGAAGCTGTCTTCCGTAATAAATGCTAATGATCTGGTTGATTAGGTTTGTGCATGTACTTACCATGCAGTTTGGGAATCAACCACTGATGAATCACTATCAAGAAGAGAAATTATAGCATTAGCTCATTTGCTTTCGAAACAGCAGGAGCGAGAATTCTGTCCGAAATGATGATAGTGATGTTGTGTTAACATCCACCGAGAGAAGCATGTACGATTTCTTCCCTACTCCTCAGTGTTTCATAGATACCTCTCAGATATAAAAGTTAGGGTCTCTTACTCCTGTGTAAGAATACAAGTAAATATATATCTTAAAATAGAAAATCAAACTAAAAAAATCAATAAGCAAACTGAAACACATGTCTGAATGGAAGTTTATTATCAAGTTTGAGAAGGGAGCAAGCACAGCTATAAACCACCTCGACCCACCGCTGGAAAACAGCACAATGGCACGAGCTCAGGGCAATTTCTCAATGTGCTTTTTCTGGTTCGAAAATACCAGACCTCTATGTTAGAGGTATTTTTTTAACTAACTGGTTAAAATGCTATTAATATAAGATTTTCTACATTATAACTTACATTGCCACGGTTATACTAGCTAGTATATGTATTAGCCAGAGGAACAAGACCCAGAAGACGGGGCTGGTTAGTCTTCTCCTGTACAGATTACAGCAGCAGAGTCCTGTCTGTCTCAACTGAGAACCTGAGCTTGGCTGAATTGAAAACCAACCTGTTCCATTGGTCATTTTTTAGCAGGGCAGCTGAGGGCTTTGCTGTATTTATGATGACTTGACCTTTAAAGTCAGTTCAGTATTTTCACTTATACTTAGACAGAAATAACCAACAGGACTGTCTTGTTTATATTTTCTTTACTTTTCTCTAGCTAAATAATGAAGAGAAAATGTCTAGAACAATTAGGCTATACATATGTATGCACACACACATACACACATATATGTATATCCTTATAATTAGTCATAATTTACTTGTTTTCAGTTAGATATAATTACTATCAAACTATCTAACCTTCCCTATATATAAAAGTATGAGAGGTGTATTTAATATAACAGATAATAATTTCCTCTCAAATATAGTCTTTCCTCTCAACTATAAGGAAATATGTATACATAGACAGAAATATAATTGCTTTCTTATCTATCATTGATACTAAGGGAAGTATTAACAATTTATAGCTAAATTCTTTCAATTAAGCATAGAAATTAAGCACCTACAAGGAATACATATTTGTGTACACAGATGTGGCCAAAATAAGTTTGATGGTAAGAACGGATGATTGATATACAGATACCATGAAGTGGAGAGACAGAAGTAGAAAATAGAAACTATCCAAAAGCACAGGATCAGAGAAAACTTATTCCGATTTCTGATATAGCTTGACAGTCTCTGTATTCCATTAAAAACCCAGGTATAATTTTTATATTTATATACTTAGGCTCATCCTTTTATGATTCACATAAGTCATTCCAGGGATATATCAGAGGCCTTACCAATAGTTCGTTAATTCTGAGATTATTTGGAGGATTTTGTTTTAGTCATGAAAGACTACAGGATATTTTGTGATGATTACAATGATATACGTGAATTATATTAATGTATGTTTAATTCTCTGCTTTAAGAGTCTGTTTTTAACACTAATTACTTAAAGATATATTGAAGTGAGACTTCACACAAATGTGCTCTTGTTATCTGCTTTTTGTCACTAAATGTTAATGTAAAATAATTTTAAACAATAATTCAAATAGTATTTTTATAATAGCCCTGTTTCTGACTATACTACAAAATTATTAAGCAAAATACCACTTGTCAGCAGGGTGCGGTGGCTCACACCTATAATCCTAGCATTCTGGGAGGCCAAGGTGGGTGGGCTGCTTGAGCTCAGGAGTTCAAGACCACCCTGAGCAAGAGTGAGACCCCTGTCTCTACTAAAAATAGAAAAACTAGCTGGGCATTATGGGAGGTGTCTGTAGTCCCAGCTACCTGAGAGGCTGAGACAAGAGGATTGCTTGAACCCAGAAGTTTAAGGTTGCTGTGAGCAATGACACCATGACACTATAGCTTGGGCAACACAATGAGACTCTCTTTCAAAAATAAATAAATTATCTAATTAAAAAAACACTCATCTATGCAGTTATAAGAAAGTAGAAAAAAATTTATTTTTATTTCGGTTATTATCTTTTGCAAATGGAACTACAGACATTCTTGTCCAACTACCGCAGGCATTAGATTTAATATCTCATCCCCTTTTTTCCCTAAAAACACCTAGTTAGATGCAGTGTACATTTTTATTTCAATAAAATAAATCACAGATTGACTTCTCTGTTCCCCGTTGGACATTCTGACGTCAGCAGGCAAGCCTCTGTATGAAGATTGAACTGAAATTTATGGCCTCTCAAAGAAACAAACTTTTGAATTTTCTTATTTTAATGAATTCCCCAAGATAGTGGGCTAGGTTAGTTAACAATGATTTCAGAGGTGTGGGAAGGGCTTCCTACCCTAAATTTTAAAACACCATGCATCTAACTTAACAGTTTCTTCTGTGAGTGTCACTGATTCTTCCCTTCTTCATTCAGATAATCACATTGCAGCCACGGCAATTTTATATCTTCAACCAATGGCTGTGTTCTTCACTTCCTAGTCCTCTCCACAAATGAATGTACCTCCTTCTTCTCCCTGTGGTACACAATTATCATTTTGAATAGTATTTCACACTGTCCCTTAGTTTTCTGTTCTTTTCACTGCTGTTGATGTTTTAAAGTACCCATATATAACTTTTTAAAGATTTTTAAAATCCTACTTCTTATGCTTTACTAATCAAGTGGCTACAAAGTAAAACTATTTTCTTCATATCTATATGGCAAAATTGACAACGATCACGAGCTACATATTCATGATAGAGTCATTCCTCGCCGTCTTCCCAAATCACCATACTGGCTATCAGATGTACACACGTCAATCTCCCTTCCGTGAATAACTATGTTCAGTTTTCCAACACAGATGTATTGAACTCCTGTTTTGTCTCATGTACTTTCACAGAAGCTATATGTCTGTAAAGGAGAACTAGACAGATTGTGGACAAACCCTTAAACTAGCAAACAATGGGAAACTCTGCTCAGTAAAATACACTGAATCTCGCCATTGGACATTTTGTCCATTCCTGTGTACATATGATGGGCATTTGGGGGTTCAAATTATAATTTGAAATATGTTCTAAATAGATCATAATATTTCCATTCAATGTTTCACATAAATATTATATTACTCTAAAATAATTATATTTTCAAAATCAAAAAGGGAGAAAACAGCATTGTATTTCATCTCTGTGAATGTCTTTAAATTGTGGCTTTATATAAGATGCTGAATTTAATATTTTATGTCACATTCATTCTTCCAACATGCTATTTGAATTGAGGATATGAAGAATAGCCAGCCAAGCTCTCACAAATATGTAATTGAAAAGGGTAGACTTTTCTTCTAATATAAGTATTCTTTTCTGATACGCTGAAATGTCAACAACTAGTAGTTTCTTAAAAGATAGTTGCAATCAAGAATCTGAAACGTTATCAATGAACTTTTCATTCTTACTTATGGTAAAATCTACTATTTATCTTCATTCTTAATGTATCTATAACCTATGCATTATTTTATGACCTCATGAATTGGTCTTTTAGAAAATAATGGTTCACTGAGTTACCCGAATGTTCTAAATGATGATACATTTCACCATACAGTATCAAAAAATAATCCCATTTATTGAGATTACCATCATGATTTCATCAGAAACACTGAGAATTTGTCAGGCTCATGGTGGCAAATTCTCCAAAATCATAATTTTCCTTCAAAGTCGACATTCTATCATTGGCAACAAGTACTATAAGTTGTTTCCCTTGACGTATTAGAGGGAAGTTATTTTAAGCTTCCAGGTAGAAATAGGTACAAAAGTGTTTACTTCAGCTCAGTGAAACAGTGCTTTACCATAGGAACCATCAGAAGAGGTTCTTTACGGGCGTTTCCCATGTTGCAACATGGAGTGTCAAAAAGGCACGTAACTAAGAGAGAAAATTTAATACAATTGCATAATTAATTTATTCCTCAAATATTGAATTTTATTTTTTTAGTGGACATGCATCACACTGGCACAAAGTAAGACCCTAATGACTTCTAGTACAGTTTGTGTTACTTGAAATGTGCTACGAAGCCTAGACTACTAACAGCTTCAGTGTTGTGAGCAAATTTCAACCCAATAAAAAGTAAATGATAAAAGTATAATTATGAAAATAGTTTTCACTTCAAGAATTCTCTGAAAGTTTGCCAGGGTTCCTCAAGTGTGTGGAGTCATGCTTTGAGAATCGCTAACCTAGAGGAATCTTAAACATAAAATAGTCATAAATTTTCTCTAATTATTTATGAATAAACTAACTTTCAGTATCACCTATATTCTAAAGATCAACCAAAACTCATTACCACCTATATTAACAACATGTAATATTAATAAATTGCTTTACAAAGCATTATTTATATATAAACAAAATTTTATATATGTAACATTCTTGTAGTACATACATATATACATATATCTTGTTAGTTCTTTCAATAACTTAATACACTATCACCATTTACTTTTTAAAAAAGAAGAAAAAAGAAAATTACAGCTGCATTTAATGACTTTTTCAAGGTCAGAAGATCTTAAATGACAGAATCCAGATTTATATTTAGGTTTTCTGAAGTGCAATGTTCTCATTTTACCATACCTGTTCAAAGTTACTCTTCTGCAGCCTCCACTAAATTAAGGAATAGTGAACAAGTCCTGTACCATCAATTTGTTAGCAAACTTCTATTTAAGCATAAAGAGAACACTATGTGTATGTGTATAAATCCTGTATTCATTCCAAATCCTTTATGGCTTAGAAGTCCCATTTTACATCTATTCCATCATCATTTAAAATTGCACAACATGCCTAGTTGTTGTAATTACTGTAATGATTGATAGCTGATTTAGTCATTGTATCAGCCAAAAAAAATCACTGACCATTTCATGATTCAGTTATTCTAATCTTGGAAATGGTCCTTTCAAATCAGTTGTGTAATCTACGAGTCATCAATTTGCACACAGATCAGCTACAACTGTATTGATCAAAAGAAACTTACCTAAATCTTGGGGAGTTGAGGAATAGAAGCTTAACAAATAATTTCTGAAACTTATAAAGTACTCCTGTATACAACATTTTATGCCAGGGTAAATGAAGCCCTAGGAGCTAGCCTCAATGCTAACTAATTAACTATATTAAGAAAATATTTACCATCACCATGGCTCAGTCCCCTTGTCCATATATGTGAGAGAATTATGATATGATCTGCTTCCCTGCAAATCCAATATTGTATAATTTTCGCACAGAAAAAAATGAATCTCCCTTTTTCGGCATTGATGATTTTTTTAATTAAAGTATTCTTTTATGTCAGTCTGACTTCACACACTAGACCGGATTCTTTAAAATCCAATTCGTTACCCAAATTTACAAGTGAAAGTTTTACAGAAGCCCTATATTTTATTAGCCATTTAAATCTCCTTAAGTAATATGTTGAATAAAATATATTCCAACTGTTTGTGCTGTTTTTCACTGAACAAAACTAAAGTTGTTTTTATGATTGTTTTAGATTATGTATGCTATGTGAAGTTTGATAAATAGATATTGATTTCTACCCCTAAGGATGAAGTATAATCTATCCTGAAATATTAGTAAGAAAACCAATATGAGTAGCATTAGGATGGGGAAGGGGAGAGAATGAAGTTATGAACTTTGTTTGCAATTATTGAAAGTATGGAAGCAACGTCTTCCAGAGACAGAAATATAACCACCAATATCTGGCTTGTAAAGAAACCTTTTTATTTCTATAGCCAGGGGACAGCAATTACAGGTATTGGGAGGTCTTTTTAAGAAGAATGATCTTTTGCATAACTATTAAATATAATATTTGTTATTTATTACAATCTTATTTCCTCTTATCTAATATAGAAATCAGAGACATCCTAATTTCCATGGGAATATGTTTTTGTTTTGTTATTTTAAATTCAGACCATACTCTACCTGGGCTGCTTGTAAACCAGAGTAGTGCAGTCAGGTGATTTGCCTTTTCTAAATCTCTATGGAAGAAAATAAATCAAGTCTCTCCAGATTGCGGAGGCACATGCAGGTGTATCTTCATGGTCAGGTCAAACTGTGCCTTCAACGCTGCTTGATCTGCCCCTGAATGATGAGAAGTGACAGCACGAGCAAGAGGATGGCACGTAGTAGGCAACTGATGCACAGTGGTGTCACTGTCCCTGAAACCAAATTGCAAACTTTTAAAAAATGGAAATGGTAGCGCCTGTGGCTCAACGAGTAGGGCGCCGACCCTATATACTGAGGGCTGCGGGTTCAAGCCCGGCCCCAGCCGAACTGCATCAAAAATTAGCTGGGTGCTGTGGCGAGCTGTGGTGCTGGGTCCTGTAGTCCCAGCTACCTGGGAGGCTGAGGCAAGAGAATCGCTTAAGCCCAAGAGCTGGAGGTTGCTGTGAGCTGTGACTCCACTGCACTCTACCGAGGGCGATAGAGTGAGACTCCGTCTTCACAAAAAAAAAAAAAAAGGAAATGGCATCTGCATTTGTGGAGTAATATTGGGACTTGGTTATAAATACATTAAATAAAGATAGCAAAGAAAAAATGTATTGCTGTTACTGCAATTATTTATGCAAAACAAACATTGTGAAGAGGCCTTTGAAAGGTCATGACTAAGGGATCGTTCAAATCAATTAAAGTGCATCAATACCATGGATACTATGTAGCAACTAAAAATAATAATACAGCACCATAATGTGTTTACTTAGAGTGATTTCCAAGATAAACTCAATGAAAAATGAAGTACAGGACAATATATTTAATAAGTTCCTGTGTGTGCAGTCGCACAACACATTCCAGGGGCCCCCAGTGGATGCCTGAAACTTTGGAGAACACCAAACTGGATGCACTATGTTTCCTATACATCCTTACCTGAAAATTTATAAAGTAGGTACAGTAAGAGATTGACAGCTAACAATAAAATGGAAAAATTATAACAACGTACAATTTAAAAAATTATGTGAATTTCATTTCTTGCTGTGTCTCTCTCAACATTTTGTAATATTCTCGGGCCTCAAACTGAAAATGCAGAAAGCAAAACCATAGCTAATGGGCACTGTTGTTAGTGTGTGTGTGTGTGTGTGTGTGTGTATACTTCAATATGCAAATAATGGAAGGATTACAAACTATAAAAAAATAGTTGACTCGGTGGAAAGACTTAATATTCACAGAATATACTTTTTCAAAGTTTTCTTTTTCAACATGTGTCCCGTAATTTTACGATAGACAATGGTTAATATTCTACTGTAAAAAACAGATGATGTATGTATTTATAAGTCAAATTCTTAAAGTACTTTCCACTCTAAAACCAAACCAAATTGACAAAAGAACATTTTATCATTAGTGGCTTTTTTCCTGTAAAACCAAAGAAGAGCTATTTTTAAAAATTTCAACCCATGAGTACATTAATTCAAAACAAACATAACCAAAATCTATTTTTAATAGTACTGCTGGATAAAAGACAGTGTTATTATTCACTAAATCTGGAAACCCTAATTGCTCTAAAGTAAAAAGTGTTCTCAATTCCTAAGATCTTAAGATACTGTGCATATTTGTGTGTGTTTGTGTGTGTGTGTATTTAAAGAGAGAGACAAATTTACATATGGGTACACAATGTCAAACATTTAAGGCATTTCCAGGTAGTCAACTTTTTATTATTTTCAGGGAAAATATAATATTCTATTTTATTTGAATTTTTAAATAATGTTTTTGAAGTTAGACAAAAAATAATACATTGTTCTTCTGGGTTTAAAATATTGAAGTTTATATAACATTGAATACACTTCAATCTATCTTTCCAAATTTAAATTCCAGTATTTCCTTATTATACCACTATCTTACAGGCAAATTAATCCTATCTTTTGTTTAGTGAATGCCTTCACCAAAGGCTCGCTCAGTGAAGACTCACTCAGCTCTGACTTTTATACATTTCTAGCTACTTGTTTGAGCTACTTATAGATCTGAGCTATCAAGACACTTCATTCTAACTACTCCAATTAAAGGGTTCTTTTCCTTCTCTCATCTCATTTGCATAGTGCCTGTTTTACAGTGTCTTCTGTTATGTAATGTGTGCACATGTCAATGATCCTAACAGATAAATTGAAGCACTGTGAAGGTAGGAACCACGTCTGTAATCCCTACACATGTTCTGGCAGCCTGGCCTCCTATTTTCATGGAGGTTATATCCAACAGGTTATCTATAACCATCAGAGACGTTATATC
Organism: Arctocebus calabarensis; assembly: GCA_963573935.1. Classification (NCBI taxonomy): domain Eukaryota; kingdom Metazoa; phylum Chordata; class Mammalia; order Primates; family Lorisidae; genus Arctocebus; species Arctocebus calabarensis. The sequence goes on from CAUYON010091800.1 coordinate 21,540, forward strand.
CTTAGAATGTGTGAGCGAACACCAATGGACAGTTCAGCTTCTCTGAAGATTAAATTCTAGGCAAAGTAAAGTATCATTTTTAAAAAGTCCCTTAATTCAACATATAAAATTCCCTATTTATAGTTAAAAACAGCTCCCAAATTGATTTCAGCCATACTTGCTAAAATCAAAAGCTAAAATAAAAATTGACGTCCCTGTGCTTTTCTTAACATTTCTATTTCACTTTCTAATCCCTTCATCACTCTGTATTGCTCATTTGAAACCCTAAATTTGTCAATTGTTCTTTAGGCTGCAGAGTACAGAGGGTGTATTACATTTTAGTGAATCAGGACAGTGCCGAATATTTCCTTCTTCATGCTAAACTCATTTTATCTTCTCAGTGTCTTTTTTTTTTTTTAACAAAATAACATGTTAATTATTCTTTAGGTCATGAAGAGTTATTTCCTATATTATATTTGAGCAATTTATTTCTCTTTTAAGTAGTCCTTATTAAGTGATCCTTGCAGATTGATTTAGCCCTTTTTTCTTATGCAAGGGCATTTTGATTGCTATTCCTAACTACAAGGGACTAGTTCGCTCTTACCTTGATGATTTTGTAAAACATCCTCGGTGTGTAATGTGTCCTGTCTTTCATTCAAATTATATTTAAAACAACAATGCTCAAATCTCAGGCTGGTACTGTTTGTTTCGTGATGAAGTTTCCACTGTTCCATGCTGCAATGAAAAAATACATGCATTGTAATGAGTTTTTAACTAAAACTTTAAAATGTTTCTGTTTACTTTTTATATCTCAAAATATTTTTCACATATATTTAGAAGTAGATGGTAGTAATTACTTTACAAAAATGTTGGACACCTTATATCAGGTCCCTTTTTTATTTTGTTTTCTTCCATTGAATATCAATTTGGGAATCACTAAGTTAATAATATCCACAGAAGTTGTAATTATAAGAAGAGCTAGCAAAAGTTATTTATTATGTGCCAAAGATTATTCAAATAACTCAGTTAACACAACTCTCTAAGAAACTTACTATTATTATTTAAACATTAATGATAAGAAAATTGAAATATACAGAAGTTAAAAAGCATGTCCAAAGTCAGGTAACCAGTGCTTAAGAGATCTGGAATTAATACTAAAACAGTCCTCCACGGCTCAGACTCCTTATGCTCTGGGCTAAAGTGCAGCCAGTGTTAGATTTTAAGCCCCTTTTTATGCCCTGATATTAAAATTGAGCTGCTAAATTGCTTTAATTATCCTAGGTGGCCATTTAATAATGTTTTCTTGTATATTTTTTCACATTAGAAGTCTTCCAGAAAGGATAGAAAGTAAAGTCACAGTAGCTTTCAGTCAACGTCTGTAATGTTCACACTTCCCTTAGACTTAATGTAGAATTCTCTCTTTTCGAGAACTGCATGTTGGTTTTAAAGATAATTCCTTCAGGGGTTCTCTCAAAGTACAAAAAGCAGAACTGCAACTAGTCCAGGGAATAACAGACGTTTATCCTAGGGTCCTAAAACTTAGAGTACATAAGCTTTTAAAATAAGGATTTTGTTAATAAAAGGTCACCATGCCATTCAGCAAAGGTTATGAGTTAAAACAGCAGCAATGGTGCCACATCAAAGATGACTGAGGAGCTCCGCCTCCAAAATAAACACAAAATATAAGGATATAATCGAGGGGCAGTAAAAAAGCAGGCAAGCTAAAAAGAAAAATCAGAGCTAAGGAATAAAAAGAAAGAATTCATAGCCAGAGTGATAAGTAACCAACCTCCTATCCTTGGAGGCAGGGAGGGTGGTATCAGCTATATGCCCGAGCTTGTAGCATCAGTCTTTTAATGGCCAAGCAAGGTATGAAGAGAAAAAATCTTGGGTCCGGGTGAGGCCAGGAGCATAATGCTGGAACTCTGGTAGTCCTGTAGCTTCAGAAAAATTGGGCAGCTTGGGGAAGGAGAAAGAAAGTTACCTCTGCCTGGGACTCTGGATTAAAAAAAAAAATTCTCCTTTTAAATAAATTAAACTCCAATACCTCTACTGTTGAAAATGTATATTGTTCAAAAGCAGGATATCCAAACTAAGAAATTAAGATAAGACTTACCTCAAAATGTGAAACCTCTGAACCCTTAGCATTAACCATCCAGGTCTCATTTCAAGGGATTTGGGATGGGGTGGGAGAAGGTAAGAGGAATCAATTCTACCAGAATAAGAATTCACACTGAAAAGGATCACACTCTATACAAACAGATTCGTATTATTTATTTTGGGACTCGAGGCAAATAGCCTAAAAGACAATATTATACATATATTAACAAAAGAGAGTTAAAAAGAAATAAAAACCTTAAGGAAATAACAGCATACTATGGGGAAGAATAGACCTTATAGAAAAACCTTACTGAAATTTGAAGTTGAATGAATGATTTAAATAAAATTAAAGAGTTTAGTGTTGGAAGCTTTATCTTAGAAATTTATATAGCATGAGATATGAAAATATGAGGGAAAAATTGAGTTTGTGAAGGACAGAATAAACAAACCCAATATATATTTAACATGATGATTGAAAAGAAATGAATACAAAAAAGACAGGGGGAAATTCTCAAAGAAATAAAGATTTAAAATCCCCTGAATTGAAGATACATAAACACTCAGATATAAAAAGCAGATCCATTCATGAGTTTGGTAAATAAAAACAAATTCAAACTCAGCTATATTGACATCTAATGAAACCGAAGATAAGCGGACAAAAATATTAAAATCAGTGCGAGTAAAAGGGCAGATTGAGGAAAGAAACAACAATTACACAGAAAGTTTCTCACCCTCAGTAACAGAGGCAGTAATAGATCTGTCTTGGTATCTGTCTGCATCCTAGAGAACCCACACTGACGCATCAAGACAAAAGTGTTCCATTCGCAGACCCTGACAGTCTCTCAGGATAAACGAGATGGTGCCTTTAATTTCAAGAACAGCGGTCGTGAATAAACTGGGATGCTCAGGTACAGACTTCTTTGAGCCGAAGGAACTTGTAGAAAAGATGCAGTTTACGTACGTGTGTCTTCCTGCCTCAAGTTTAGATCTGAGACATCCTTTCAAACAACAGAGTTGTGGGTCTATAACTTACTTTTCTTACTTATTGACATACTCAGCCTATATTCTAATTTGGAAGGTGGTCCAGTGCTAAGAATCGGAAAACCTGTATCCTTTCTACTTCATGGCAATAAGCCAGACCATGCAAAAGTTCTCATATACAGACGTCCACCTCACTTTTCTGGACGACTGGTCAACTCTCGTAGTCCCTTCCAAACCTTGCCATTTTTTTGGTGAAACCATTATACTTTTGAGTATCTGTTCATCACACTGGTTTATAAATGTCATGACCTTTCTCTCCATTGTGATGCAATTGTTTAGTGCTGTGGTTGAGTCTGGAACACACTGTATTTTAATCGTTCAGTGCTGTGGTTGAGTCTGGAACACACTTTATTGGAGTCTGCCTCCAATACTTTAAATTTCAAATTTCCTTTTTCTTAACACAACTTCTGATGCTTCTAACTGGCTGGCATCATTATGTCACCCATCTTATTTTGGTCTTTTGGTCTTTTTATGACCGCTAGCTTCATTCTTTTGTATTTTTCCAATGTAGCAATATCTTAGTAACTTCATTTTCTTCAATATTCAGCTTGTATTCTATGATGGATTATTTCAATCATTTTCCTATTTTTAACTTTGTGTCTTTGAAATGTACTATAAACAAGTAGCTAACAGTAGAATCATGTAATTTTTATAACTATATAGGTAAAAATATGGGGGAGTTTGTTTGTATATTTTTCTCTTATCCCAATCAGTCCCCAAATCTTAAGCATTCATGGGACCTAACAATCAATAGTATAGGTTTCATCCTCTAAAAATGCGTGATATTTTTCTGTTGTCCACTATCTAAAGCAAAATTTTTACCTTGTGTGTCTCTGCTTGTACCTGTGGTGAAAGGCAATTATAGATTATACTGTATTGAAATTTTGAGTCTAGTGAAAAGTCCATGGGCAAAAAAAAAAAAATCATCAAGATGTTGCTAAGCTGTAATTTGCTTATATGCTTGTATCAATTCTTTCAATTTATGGTCTTCTTTTTATCATGTCCATAAAATGTCAGCTTTTGTTTTGAATACTGAACTCAATCTTTAGCAAAGACTGAACTAGTTAAAAATAAATCACGTAAAAGTTCAACCTTTTTTTTTGAATCATCTTTCGTTCACACACTTTGTTAAAGTACCAAAAGTTGTTTTGACATTTTTATAGTTTTGTTTCTCTCTGGTGCATTACTGGAGCCAGCAGGATTGAAATACTGTGAGTAAAGATCTCTCTTACACTATTTCTTACTTGACAAAGATAAAAAAAATTGTCCAAAATAATTCGATCTTAATTTATATACTCTTTCATGGTTCAGAAAATATGGGAAACTACTGAAAATTTGTGGTTGCACCAGCTACTCCATGTACACTGACTTGTTTGAGATTACTTCCTCACACATAACAGCACATCATTGCTAGGGTTATTTATGAAAAATCCTGGTTTTCTAAGGTCAAGATAATCTAAAAGTGGAGTACAGATATTTTTAGAAACACAAATTATCCAGAATTTATGAAACTCCAAAACCAGGCCTTTCTGTAATTTCTTTTATGTCTCTAATTCACACACACACACACAAAAAAAGAAGTGTTTATTGCTCTGGTTCCTGTATTTCTCGTTCATTCTTAAATAGCATGCCTGGGAATGAGAAAAATATTTTATATCAATGTCAGAAAATTATAAATTTAGTTTACAAATTTTAAAATTAGTCCAATAACTTTTAGAAAAGAAATTTAGTGTCACTAACATATACATGAAAATTTTATTTGCCTTAAAAAGAATCCATACAGGGCAGAGAGAAAAAGTAACATTTTTATAAATAAGAAGAGAATAAAAATCTTCCTATTTGCTCTAGTAATAATGTTAAAGATAGCAATTTTTTCTGGAAAACTTCCTTTAATGAAGGTAAAATATTGTTATTAAATAAAATTAAACTGGGCTTCATAATCAAAGGTTAAAAATCTCTAAAATATTACATGCACACAAAAGAGAAACGGATGAAGTCTTACTCCAACTCTTTGAGCTAAAAACCATGTGGAAGCCAGACTCTAATTTAAAAATCACTTCACATTATCCTTTTATTCCTATGCCTAAAATCATATATTTTCAAAGAGAAGAAATTAGACATTCTGATACTTTATCTCAGCCATATGCTATATACCTAAAATGATATAGAAAAATCTATAAATATATATTCTAATAGGAAGCTCTCACTGAAAATTCAGTTATTTTATACTTAAAAACTAATAGAAAATAAAAATTTCTGTTATCCCGAATAACTGCACAAGTGGCCTGGTGGGCTATGAATGCTTTCAGGCCAAGAAAACACACAAACCCCCACTTCTGCTACATTTTTATATTTCAAATGCACAGAGTGAATTCCTGCTCAGAGACTCACCAGTCCAGAATACACAAAACCCAGATGTACTCACCACATAAACCTACTCCTGACTCTGGACATGTTATTGTAAATCACAGAATAAATAAACAGAAAAGCCTCTCTGTCAATAGTCTGACAGAGTCATGTTAGGAGAGTCCCAGAAACTGGTCTCTAGATTTAAGAAAAGAAAGTGGCAGATTGTATGGTCTGTGGTTAATTTTACTAATAAATGTTTTACTTTTTGTGAGAAATCCTCAGAAACAGAAATTATAAAAGAAAAAATTTAAATGTTATTATGGGCACACGCATCATCATGCATTTCTAGAATAATTATGGCTTATACACATATTTATTTGGAAATATAAATTTATATGACCCAAGTTAACAGTATGTTTAGGAGACATTTCTCACATTTTATAGGAAAAAATTTGTGGGAAAATTTTTATATTTCCTATTTTGTAGTATAGCATAATATATATAATTCTCTTTTGCTTCACATTTTGCCATCTGAAAAAATGAGAAAGTTTGCATTATTCTTATATGATACAGGGTTAGTTTATAAATATATGTGTGTGCACATAAACAAGTACATGCTTCTATATACACATATGTGTGCAAGTAGCCATTCTGTCATACTTGCTATGAATTACCTCTTCCTGTTTAATAAAGATTATTCTCTCCTACTGTAAGAAATCCTAGCTGGAAAGTCAGACTGGGTTTTCAGTCACCAGGCAATCTCAAAGGGGTTTACCCTGGGACAGGGACTGACTTTGTCCCAGGAATAGCACTTGCTCTCAACCTTCCCCTGGCTATCATTAGTTCTTCCTAAATTTTACTTCATCACTTGTTCATTTTCTTTTCTTTACATATAAGCTTAAGTTTGTAAGTGAATAAACTTCCATGTTAAGTAGAAAAAACAGACTTTGGGTTGTTGGCTAGATACATGGGGAGCTGGTTTGGATTAAGGAAGGACACAGATATTAAATGAATAAAACTGGTAGTAATTTAAGTTAAAGGGTGATAAAAAATACTTGTAGGTGCTATGTAAATATTTGCAATATACTAGATACTACTATAAGTAGTCTACATGTTTCAACTAATTTAATACCTCAATTATGAGGTAGGTATAATAATACCTCCATCCTCAGGTGAGGAAATGGAGGGACAGAGAGAAATTAACTAACAAGGGCAAAGATAGACTAGCAATAAGTAATGGATCTTGGGTTCAAACCCAGGCAGGCCAACTCTTGAATCCATGTTTTTAAGTACAATAGGCTATCTGACAAAATTAAATATGCGTGGTGGTATTTAGAAAGAAACTTTCAGAGAAAGTTTTTAGTAGGTTTATTGCTCACAAATCATACAGCAAATTCTACCGTCAACACTTCCCCACTCCATCCCCAAATCTCAGTCACCTCCTTGGTCTTCTTCACATTCTGGTTGCCTTGGGACACAAATAGGATCTAGTTCAAATAGAAGCAGGTCCTTCCTCCTTTATCCAAGAAGTGCCCTGTGGTTGTGGAATTCAATTCTAGATTTTCTCACCTATTCAGTTTTTCTCTACACTCCAACACCATTTAGAAGAAAAAATGGGATACAAATGCAAATATACAACTAGCTGATAGTCTCTGCATTTAGAGGACTTAAAACTTTACAAATTCAAATTTACTTTTCTTTTAAGTTTCTAGATGAAATAACATGAACTTTGAAGAAAATTCATGAAATTGATATTGAATAAAGTTTTCTACTCCTTTTATTTATCTAGTTTTTTTTTAAATATGTGAAAACTATTACAATGTTTTGAAATTTATATATGTATTATGTATAAAATGTCAAGAGTAACATTTTTGGTAATGAATAAATTAGACTTGGTTTCCCTTTGGAAATCTATTTTGCATAATTCTATGTTATGTATTTTGCAGTATTACAACTCAAGTACGGCTATCTATTTTGATATGATACACATATATGAATATATAATACACACATATTGATGTGTCATGTTATTTCTGACAGAGAATCACTTTATGGGCCATGGACATTTTAGATATCCCTCCTCAACAAAAAAAATCAAAAATATTATAAGTGTCATATTTGGGGATGAGCTTTAATATCACTTTGTAAGACCATTGCCACTGTAGATCAAAACGTAGACTAAGACTTTCAGTAAGTACTATGTTGGGTCAAGTTTTCTTTGGAGTTTTGAGAAGAAAGTTCATAGCAATTGGCAAAAGTGTTGAAGTCAAATTAAAACAGCAAAAAAGAAATCCGTAATTTTATATTCTTTCAATTAAATAACTTCTTACTATGGAGACATTATACTATTTCAGTGAGACTCATAAAATTGTATTAAAGAGTCAAAAACTGGCTTCCCGTTTTAACTAGCATGTTTACAACTGGAACTAAAGAAGAATTAAAGATTAGAGTTATGTGTATTATCAGGAATAAACAAGTAACAAATTTCTATTTTTTTATTTTTAATTAAAACAATTTCTCAGTAGTGCTAGGTAAACATGGCTCCTCATGCGAAAGAAAGCCACCTTAACTACATCGGGCTGAGCACTGTGATCCAGTTCTAAATATATAAAGATCCCCGTGGGAGAGGGTGAGGGAAGCGGTCATTAAACGGGGCCACATTTTGGCTTATAAGGCACAGCTACAACTCAGCTCTAAAACGCTGTTGCTATATAGAAATTTAACTCCAACGTAAATGGACTTTTGATTTTTTAAGAACTGCAAAATAATCCCAATTTATGTGGAAACTAGTGTTTTTAAAATTTTGTTTAATATTTTAATTTGTTTGATGGGTTGCTGGATTCTGTTTGCTAGGATCTTATTGAATATTTAAACTACAGATGCTGGCATGGATGTGGAGAAAGGGGAACCCTTCTGCACTGCTGGTGGGAATGTAAGCTAGTACGTTCCTTTTGGAAAGAAGTTTGGAGAACACTCAGGGATCTAAATGTAGACCTGCCATTTGATCCTGCAATTCCTCTACTAGGTTATATCCAAAGGACCAAAAATCACTTGGCAACAAAGATATTTGCATCAGATTGTTCATTGCAGCTCAATTCATAATTAC
>CAUYON010091804.1:0-16655 GCA_963573935.1 Arctocebus calabarensis
CCGCCCGCCCCCGGTGCACCGTGGTGGTAGGGCCTCCCGCGCTGCGCGCCCCCCAGCGTGCACCCTTGAGTTAGTTCCCCCCCGATCCTGCACTCCCAGGGTGCACCCTTGAGTTAGTTCCCCCCGGAGCCTGCACACTCAGGGTGCACCCTTGTTTTATTTCCCCCTGGAGCCTGCACACCCAGGGTTCACCCTTGAGTTAGTTCCCCCCAGAACCTGCACGCCCAGGGTGCACCCTTGAGTTAGTTCCCCCCAGAACCTGCATGTCCAGGGTGCACCCTTGAGTTAGTTCCCCCTGGAGCCTGCACGCCCAGGGTGCACCCTTGGATTTTGTCATGTCATGGAGCCTCTTTGTTCTCGAAGTGGCTTCCAGTGATGTACACCACCAGTGTCATGAACTGCAGCATCTGCACCTCGTGGACGGCCAGATTCCTGTGATTTAGGCAGGAAATTTAAGCTTCTTCCTCCTTCTTCCGACTGTGGGGTTGACTTGGTCTAAACTGTGGTAAAAACTGAGATTGAGGTGCTTTAATCTCTCTCTTGCATTGATTTCTTTGTTTTCCTATTTTCTTTTTAACAGTATTAAGGGATCATATTCTTTAATTTCTGAATCTGTCATGTTTTAGCTGTTACCCTGGTTGAATAATTTTTCTGACCTTCTATTCTCTTGTGAGGAAAAAATGATAAAAATAATGTCAGAGACTATTGCGGGATCAATTGAAGTACTTTACGGGAAGTCCTGTGTGAGGTAGAAAGCCCTCCACAAGTGCTATTATTTTACATTCATCGTGATGATTGATTATTTGGGAGCCAATTGTTACCTACTGTCCCCTCTCTCTTCCCCCAAATAGCTCACTAACTGCTTGGATTTTTGTGTTTTGTGAACTTCTCTTCTTACCATGTCGAATTTCACTGACATGGTAAATTGTGGTATTTGCTTATTATACAGAAACATTGTCACATTTCAAGTGTTGGTTTAGAGAACATGCTGTGTATTTTTATTTAATGAAGCATACAGAACTGTTCTTTCTATGTGTGTTTTTTTCTGCTGTAGGTCTTAAAGATTGTCACCAGAGCCTCATCGAATAATAGACATCCTGAGAGGGGACATTTCTGACCTCTATGATGAAGAAAAGCAGGAGTGTGATGACAGTGGCGGCTGAGGACGTAAGTTCCAAAAGACAGAGTTGCCGTGCTCCATCCATGTCAGATCCGTTCCATGAAGAAGTCACTCGATAATCCTTCAAAGGCAGACCGGGGTGTTTAACGTGCCTGCCTGATCCTGGGTGTTCCTACACCGCAGACCTGGCCGGCAGCTGAAGGGACCCCGCATTCTGAGGGTAGAGCAAGACAGATTCCCGTCTGCAGCTGGGAGACAGGCTGCCTTTCAGATTTGCGGTTTCCATTCAGAAAACCACCAGTCTCCAGTGTGAGCGCACATTGAGAGCGCACCAGTTGGGCCCTCTCTCCCCACTGCTCCCCTGGTCGGGCCTCTGGTGACTTTCTTCTGTGCCAGTACCACGTCCTGCAGTGGGGACTGGGCAATGTCACATCTTCGAGGTCTCTGCTACTCAACTGTGGTCCCTGCATCAGCACATCAGCACCTCCTCCTGGTGTTTACTGGAAATGCAAACCCCAGCCCACACCTCAGACCTGCAAATCAGACTGAATTTTAACAAGGTCCCAGGGTGATGAGCCACGTGCACTATGTTTGAGTAGCTTTGCTCTAAATCATCTAAAATTCTGTAAACTCACCGTCTTTATAGCTTTGAAGTTGGTCAGTTGAGACTAATTATCTCTTTGCTTTCAATTGACCAGTGCCCCATTAGTGAATTTTTAATTTTCTAGTCTTTCCCAGTTACTGTTTAAAATTGAGCTAAAAATTATATGCCACTAACCAGATGTGTGAAAAGAAAAAAGGGTGGGAGGAGGGAGAGGGGGCAGTCACCGTGCTTCCCGAGACAGCTCATCTCGTTAAACTCCTATTTCATAGATTGGGGTAAATCCTCGGAGGGACTTGAACTTGCCTATCAATGTAAAATGGTGCCTTTGGGGGAAAGGCCCAGTTTTTCAAGATTTCCCCCAGTTCCTGCTGCTCCCTTGTAATTGCACAGCCTGTGGGCAGAGGGAGAAACGCAGCACTGCCTGGAGTTATGGCAGCAGGTGTCACAGGCGAGCGTCATGCTCGGTGTGTGCAGTGCAACCTCTCAGCTCACGGAGAGCACCGTCTGGCTCCAGGGCCTCTCTCAGCTCACCGAGAGCACAGTCTGGCTCCAGGGCCTGGCTTCCTCACCTGACCTCTCTGTGGGGCTCTGGCCATTTAAGGCTCAGCACAACTCACCATTCAGCCCAGCCCTGGGTGCTCATCCCATGGGCTGCACGATCTTTTTGCCTCCTGCTGTAGTAAACCCCGTGACAGCTTCATTCTGTGTCCACAGAGCCCGTGGGGTCTGCTGGGACCCGCAGTGCAGAGGGAATTGGGGTGTCGAGGCCCTTGTCTGCCTCCCCCCGCCGGTTCTGCTCTCCCAGCTAACAGGTTTTATTCCGTCACCTGTGATGAGATCGCCTTTCTTTCATTTCCCCTTCCTGCCTCCAGAGGCATTTCCTGTAAGTTGTCCTTCAGATTCTCAGTGCCAGGGGCAAAAAGCCACCTTCAGACTTCCATGCTCTGCTTAGAACATCAAAAGGGAAACTTCTGGAATTTAGAAATTCTTTTTCTCTTAAAAAATTCCTGTGATTATCTGTTAATAGTATTTGTATACTGCGTGCTCTGAGATTTCTGTAGTTTGGAAAAAAGAAACTGAGAAAAGCATTCCATCTATATAAGATGGAAAAGCCGTTTTTTCTTATTGCATCTTTAGAGTAATAATCCTGATACTCACTAAGGGAATGGTTGTTACCATGAAAAGAGGAGGACGGTTGCTTGTAAGATGTGTAGAAAGAGAATGAAACACTTTAAATGAAATGGAGATGTGGTATCCACATCCACTCTGCCCAGCACAGCAGCCACCAGCCATGCGTGGCTAGTAAGCACTAGTTTGAATGAAAAGGCGCTGTAAGCAGAAAATAGACCCTGAATATATACAGCAAATATAAAAATTGTGAACATTTCATAGTAGTTTTTGTTATCGATTGTATGTGGAAATAACATTTTGGATATACTAGGCTAAGTTAAATATGTTATTGAAGTGAATTTTACCTGTCTTTCTCTTTTTGCCTTTTTTAATGTTGCCACTGGAAGGGTTGAGATCACGGGGCTCTCCCTTGGTTTCCAGCGGACAGTGCTGACCTAGACTGCTCGCTGCCCACCTCAGCTGGCACGTGCTGCTCAGAGGGGCCCATTGAACGTTCCTGCTATTCCTTCCCTCACGAGGGCAGCACAGCAGGTTTTATATTTATAAACCAGCTGTCTGAATTTCATATGCCACCACCCTTAAGAAAGTTCTCACCCTTAAGTCAGGATATTTTATTATATTATCACTTATTTCAACTCAGCAAACTTTTGTTCAGTGGTTTTAAATATTCACCTACTATTAATTTAATATTTAATTGTATTATGTGCTAAACACTACTCTAAGTTCTAGAGATTCGGCAAGAAATAGGCAATATCCCTGTCCCCTTGGAGCTGATGTTCCAGACGGGAGGACTGAAATAAATTAATGAATCATAATGTAACCCCAGATGTGATACAGGCTATACAGAAAAACGATGTTGGTCAGGGTGCAAAGAATGACTGGACGGTGAGAACAGGGTATTTATGGGAGGACGATGTGAGGAGATGACAGGCGGGCAGAGGGGACACATGAGCAGCCCAGGAGGGAGCCTGGGGGGTCTGGGGACAGCAGTCAGCAGAGGGAACAGGAGAGGGACCATCTCTGCTGCGTGCAGGGCACCGTGTCTGGGCCTGTGGGGACACAGCCGGGTGGCCCTGACTCCTGCCTTCATCCACTCGCAGACGTGAACCCCTAAACAGGGGACGGAGCACAGAGGTGCCGCAGGAGCAGTGCACGCCGAATGTGGGGCGTTCTGGAGCTGAGTTCCGCAATGAAGGGCAAATTAAGCGCTGTTCAAGGACTGACATGAGCAATTAATTACGACAAATGGAATTACAAGACAGTAAGAGGGAGGAAGTTGCAGTTTGAGGAGGAGTTGAAAAGTAGAAATTAGGAGAAAAGAACCAGGAGATATGTGTATAAGTGAGAGAAGAAGGCAGACAGAGAACGGCTAAATATATGTCCCTACCCTACACTGCCTGTCTGAATACATTACACTATAGGAGATATATCGCAAGTACTATTATTACTATACTGTACTTCGCTATACTATACCACACTGTACTATACTGTACGGTACTGTACCACTACTAGACTATATCAGACTATGATATACTGTACTGTACCATACCATTCATTACTGTACTGTACTATACTGTATGGTACTGTACCACTACTAGACTATATCAGGCTATGATATACTGTAGTGTACCATACCATTCATTACTGTACTATACTATACTGCACTATACCATTCATTACTATACTATACTATACCACACCATACTATACTGTACTGTACTGTACCATTACTAGACTATATCACACGATACTATTAGTTTACTGTACTGTACCATACCATTACTAGACTATATCACACTATACTGTACCATACTGTACTGTACTATACTATACCATTACTAGACTCAGTCACACTACACTATACTGTACTAGCTATACTATAATTACTATGCTATACTGTACCATCCTATACTACACTACACTGCCTATATCAATACATTACACTGTAGGATATATATTGTACTATACTGTACTATACATGCACATATAACACACATAGCTTTAGAACCAAAGCAAATATCCACATCTGTACCACAATTGTTGGTTTGTTCTTCCAGTCACAGACATTACGGGATTGTATGAGAGAAGGGAAGTGTGAAAAATGAGACTCTCCTCCCGCTGATGCTCTTGTAATTGACGGTCACTCCCTGTGATAAAGCCATGGTTTCCAGGGTTGACAGCACTTTATTATCGTCTCGTGGAGCAGAACACCGGGTCTCCTAGAGACCCTGCGTGTCACTCGCTGCCTCCTCACTTCCACTTGTGATCTTAGAACATTTGAAAAATCTGCCCTGTGCCCGTAAATTATGGGTATGAATTACAGAGTCTGAGGTAATTGTGAATAACTCTGCATGGGTTAGTGAGTGCTTCTCAAACAATGTTAGGTTTTTAATATTTAATTTAATTTCTAAATTGTGTTCTTCTTTTGTGGCAATGCATTTTCATGTTAACTGAAGTCTCCTGAAACAAATCTTTTTAACTCAGATAATGACTTCAAATCTGTAAATCAAGCTTGTTGACATGTTAATGTGGGAGATGTTTTGTGGTAATTGTGACTTTGTTATTTTTCAAACAACAGGCACCAAATAAGCACCCATTTAGTTCATTTGCTGCATTTAAAACTGATTGACAGTGTGTTCTTTTCTAAAGGAGAAAAATACTTACTAGTAATTTTATTAGGAGGCTGTGGGGGCTGGTGGGCCAGCTGGATTGTACCCTCATTTGTACTCCTTAATGCCCTGCTTCTGACGAGAGGGGTGACATGTAGGGAGAAGACGACCCCCTCCCCACACAACCAGTACTTTTTACGTGCATATTTGGCACTAGAGTGATTTACAGTTATACTTTCTGGCTTTGAGTTTGTCCTTAAATCTCTTTGGGAATTTTTTGTATACCCTGTGTCCTCAACTAATTGGTAAGTATTTTGAGAAAAAAATTTATATATATTAGGTTTTTCCTTTGGCCTTTAGTTTCTAAAACACACACACACACAGACACACACAGACACATACCAAGCAGTAAATGCTAGGCCCACAAAGAATTTAATGTAATAGCTAGTCACTAAACAGTAACACACAAATTCAGAAATATTTCAAACTTTGGAAAATTGTAAATTGTTTTGTCTCTTCTTATTACTGAGCTGTGGTTCTGTTGAATTTCAAATAAATGACATTTCAAAATCATAAGTCAAGTGCAAGAGAAAAGACGGATCCCCAGTTTCCAGACAGGGAGAGGGGGATCCGGAAAACAGGCCAGTTCCTGCTCAAATTTTGTCATTAAAGTATGGCCTTTTGTGCATCAGATAAGCAGGAGCCTCTAGAACGTAGTCTCTGACAACGGGCAGCATGCTGCTTTTTGCCATTGCAGCCTTCCTAATCAGCACAAAACAAGCTGTAGTACATGTACATCACATGTTGATGGATGGACCCACTATATCCTCAAACACGAGCTAAGTAGAGGGTCAGTCCAGGGGAGGCAGGGAGGGTCAAGAACTTCGGTTTGTTTAAACCTTAAGTGGGAGGTCCAGTGTGAAGGGCTAGTAGGGCCCACCTGTCACTAGAGATATTTTCAGGTGACAGACTTGGCCCTGATAGGACGTCTGTCATTCACTGTTAAGTGTGGAGAGTGGAAATTGCATGTTTATGATCCGTCTTGCTGTCAGTGGCTTTGCAGTGCTGCGACTTGTCCTGCCTTGGAGCTGGTATGAGTGGGGCTCCAGGGAGTGGGCTCTGGGGCTCCCACTCCCACAGTCTCCCCGAGATCTAGGAAGAGCGAGTAACTCTGGCTGGTTGCAGCCTTTGTCTTCCTACAGATATTTGGTTTATGTCACCATGAGGGCAGATAGTAGAATATGGCCAGTCAGGGGTGGGTAACATTTACCTCAAACCAAAAAGAAAGTCACCAACCACGAGAAGACCTTTCATAGGAAAGGTACAGCCAGTCTCCCATAGTTACCATTACACTGTTGTCCTAAGATAAAACGTATTTGACTTTGAAGCACCAGACAAGAAACTTTATTGTAGTTTGTTCCCAGGTTGCCGAATAACAACACTGGGTTTCCTTGGGGTCGCAGGTCGCCTCAGCAGGGTTGATGTACGTTCTTCAACCTTCTCTTTTGGTTCAGATCTGAAACATCAGCTTTCTTGCTAAATTTCTGTCCTTTAACTCTCTTACTGGTCAGGAGCCTCTGCAGAAAGCTGGCTATAGGCCACCATCTTAGCTCCCCTCCTGCTCCCCCCCCCCCCCGCAACACTGGTTTTCAAAACATATTTTCAATTTAGCAAACTTCACTTCAGCAAATTAAGAAAAAAATTAAAACAAATAAAAAAGAGAAAGAAAAAAGAAAGCTTCCAATCTACATGCTATGATTGGTAAACATTATTTACATGCCTGCAGAGCTCCAAGAAGATGCAGCTGGGTGATTTATTCTAAAAGTTGAGAACGAACACCCCCCACTTCTGTTTTCTCTTAAGACTTTGACATCTGTGTTAGATTACGCTTATGAGATAATGAATCAGAATTTCTTTCTTTCTTTCTTTCTTTTTTTTTTGTAGTTTTTGGCTGGGGTGGGGTGAACCTGCCATCTCTGGTATACGGGGCCGGTGCCCCACTCCTTCGAGCCACAGGAGCCGCCCCATGAATCAGGATATCTTAAGCGACAGGTTGATCATTTAGTTTCTAATTCCATGTCATCATCTTCAACATTTGAAATTCATTTTCTTTTCTTCTTCTTCTCCCCCTGTGCTTCCTCCAGAATGTTAAAGATTATTTTGAATGCAGCTTGAGTAAATCCTACAGTTCGTCCAGTAACACACTTGGAATCGACCTTTGGAGAGGGCGCAGGTGTTGCTCAGGAAACTTACAGCTGCCTCCACTGTCCCAAAGACAGAGTGAAAGGGCCAGGACTCCCGAGGGAGAGAGCGTCTCCAGGCCCACCACGCTGCCTTTGACCACCCTTCCGAGCATCGCTATTACGACTGTCAGCCAGGAGTGGTGAGTAGCCTCAAAGTTCAATGTCAGCTCTAAATTTTATTTTCCTGTTACTCCAAACACAATTTTATGGTATTCAAATGTCAGTTATCTGTGAATTAACTAGGATTATTGACATTTTGAGGCTGTGCTTTTCTTTAGACAGAAAGATCAAGCCCTTTAACAATGCAGGTATTTTCTTCTTCTTCAGATTGGAAGGAGCGTCTTATAGAGCTCATTGAGGAGAGAGTGAGATGAGTTTACCTTAATGTGAAGGAAAAGAGAAACTCCTGCCTATGACCTGTTGTTTTTAAACCTATTCTGTGTGCATCAATTATCTCAGAGCACTCATAGGATATAGACTATGTATATATAATATTTTTACTGCTGAACTTTGCACATAGCCCTAGAGTCTCTTTATTATAATTCTATTTTTTCTGATTCAGTTTTTGATTTATTGTACTTATACAATAAAACACTTCACTATAAACCAAAATAGCGATGGAAATTGTGCCATGAGAGATAAGAGAGATTCTTGGACTGTTTTGCAGACTCTATATTTTGTGAAAAGAGATATTTTAAAACTAATGTTGAGGGATAATCAAATACAAATGTTCTTACAACTATGGTAAAAATTGTGCCCAGAGTGTTTCAGATGTGTGTTTTATTATCTATTTAATATATATTTTCTCCCTTTTTCTTGTGTTTTTTTACTACATAATTTTCAAATATTTTCCAAGAGTGGTCTACTTACCTAACATGAAGATTTATTGTTAAAATGGGAAATACTTTTCTGTGTTTAATTTTAAATTATAATAGTGTAGTGCTTTTGCCGCATGCCGAGTTCTGCAATGCTGATATGAGCTCTTTGAGTGACACGTGTCTCTTAGTCAGTGTTTACTTAACACTTTAAGAATTTAGGTCACTGAAATTCCAGGTATCACCATTAATAGGGTGAAATGTTTCATCAAACAATTTGTGTGTGATAGAGAAGCAGGCAAAATATTGTAGGGAAAATGGGTTAAAATCTGAGAAGTACCGACTTACACCTTCTGTTCAGCTGAATTACCATACTAGTCACAGCCAATCACTGAGAACCTCGGTGGGAATGTTGCTCCCCTCCATCTGAGGCTCACGGGACCAGCGTGGTCATGCTTCTGCCTGACTGCACGTTTAGAGTCATAAAGATTTCAGCACGCTGGCACGGATGCCATTGTACCAGTTGTTGAAATACTGAAATACTTCCGTAATAGTTGGTAAATACATGCTTTCCCGAGCCCTCTCTCTGACTCCTGTGCCATCCCAGTCTCTTCCGCAGGAGCCCCCAGAATTCCTGGGAGATTCAACAAGAAAGAAATGGTTACGGCACAGTAGGAGTCTGGTTTTGGTGGGTGTTGGTGCGCTGTCTGCTGTTAGATGATTTGAATGACACCCCGGATAAATAGTATAGTACCTTTTAAAATTTGGGTTAATTTAACTCAAAGGTATTTGGGAGTTGTGACATTGTTCCTTCCTTAGAGTATCAGATCTGGACTCTGCCCTTTCGGGCCCTGTTTGTTCACCTGAGTCGATTGTTTTTATTTTTACAAAGAAGATAATGACCTCATAGGCTGTAAACCCAGTCTATGTCAAGTGTATGTTCAGGGCTCAGAAAACGTTAATTTCTTTCCTCTCAATCATTATCCAGTAAAGCCTTTTGAGAATTAGAAACCACGTTTCAAGTATCACTAGCCTCACAGTAGGAATCAGCAGTTCAGGGTGAAACGCAGGCCTTAGCCATTACCCAGGAAGGTTAGGTTGTGCGGCCAGTGAATGCCACACGTGTGGGTCATTATGAAAGCTGGAACCCGCACAGGTGGGTCAGAAAGGACGCTGTCAACCGTGTTTCTTGGAAGTGAAAAAATGGATCATAACATAGTCTATCTCAAAACTTTCATAGTAACCAATGTATTAGTAATTCATTCATTGCACGTGTATTTTATTTTGATGTGCTAGATACTTTATAAAGTATAAAAGTATTTAACCATTACCTCTCATATTAATTAATTAATTTTAAAAACACACGAACAAATGAAAGTGTTTCTGTACACACCCCAAAAACGCTTCCATTGGAATATGGTTGGTTGAAAATTTGTGGAATTACCAGCAGAGCAATGTGATGGAAAGATGTGGTGAGAAGTGAGGAAGTGGGGTTTCAACTTGTCATCGTGGCCATGACCTTGATGAAATCTCACAGAGGTGGGGCACAGAGTCCCAGTGAGAGAATGATACCACTTGGAGTGCTGAGAATATAGGATGGATTTCCATGTCTAGACCTGCCCTCAGCAAATGGTTTCTGTGAAGGGCCAGATAGTAAATGTTTTCAGTTTTGTGAGCTTTATATTCTCTGCTATAGTTACTCAGCAGTGTTGTTGTATCGTATAGATAACTTGTAACAAATACGTTTACCTGTGTTCCTGTTGGAACTTTGACTATAAAAGCAGGCAGCTGGCTGGGTTTGGCACACCAGCACTTCCCGACACCCTCTCTAGACTAGAAATGATCTCCAGGACGTGTGTGACTACCGATTTGGTAATTGATTTGACAGTCAAAAAAGATAGAAATTGACCTTGAGGTCCTGGCTGATAAGCTAAGTCATGAGTTACCGGGCTTTGTACTTTAGACCAAGGCATCTGGGCTAGCGAAATAATTTGAGTGAGTGCTAAAAGAAAACATCACCCCAAACTGTATAGAAGGTTAAAAATAAAAACACTGGTGTAAATGTAGCCCTCTTGGGGGAAAGCACAGTGATTCTGGGAGCTAGCAGGTGCACAGGGGCAGAAGGGATTCTTCAAGCCCATGAAGGAGGAGCTGGGTGTCCCTGGTCACCAGATGCAGATTGTTTTAGAATTAGTGAGAAAGGTTATTTTATCCTTTTGAATATTTTAATACCTGAAGTTTTCAATGGGTCTGTTTTCTACTATCTACGTTTTCTGGTGGTTATTGCTCATGCTCTTAAAAACTTCATTAAAGTATAATCTGTGCACACAAAAGTATACATGTCGTAAGGCACATCTGGGTAAAATTTCACAGATTTGACATAACTGCACGAACATTACCAAAATAGAGAAGCAGAACTCCCCTGGCGTCTCAGAGGCCCTCGTCACGCTCCCGCAGTTGCCACCTTCTCCTCACTTACACAAACATTGATTCGTTTTGTCCAATTTTGAACTTCGTGTAAGGGGATCCCATGATATGAACTGTCGTGCTTCACTTATTTGCTGCCATCAACGCTAGGTTTAAGGAGTATGCTTGATTTTTAAAATTTGTTTTGTGATTCTCATTGTCACTGAAACATTGTTTGTAGGCTCAGTTTAAGATGTGCGAATAACATTTGCCATAGAGAATTTGCCTTTGATCCCACCAGGTCTGCAGGAGCCCTAGGCCGTTGCTAGATTGGCTAGAGGCTTTCTCAACCAGGCTGGAATATATTCGTCATCCAAAAAGTCCCCCACTCCCCCAGCTTCGCTTGGGTCATCATGAGGTGGCCCACCCTCAGTCTCTGGGCTGAGCTGAGGAGGGACAGGTTTGCTTCTGTTTGCCTTTGCTCTGAAATCCACGCTCAGTTTGGGAGACTCTGCTTTTGAAGTCCTCACTGCAGGCATTGCTGGGCTTGGCCTGCAGGTCCCCTTGACCCTCAAGGCCAGTTGACCAGTGTACACATTTGCTCTGTGGCACCTGTCCTCAGGGCAAAGGCAGCTCTGGGGTTCTTTACACAGCGTTGGGGAGAAACTTCTCTTTGACTTCAGCTTGTTATTTCCTTACTAACTTGTCATTTCATAAATGGCATTAAGAAGATAACGGGATACTTTTTCTTCTTTTTAAAGCTAACGTTTAATTGAGATAGCCTAGTCCTTTCTTTCAGAACTCTTTCACAGGGCTCTGGAGATTGTAGCCCTTTCAGCCTTCCCTGGTTTTAGCCGTGGAATCACCTCGAGCATGTTCTTGAACTGGAGTTTGCTGTGATTTCTGAAGCCTGTGCTCCTCTTTGACTCTGGCACCCAAGGACACTGTCTGTCCTCCGAGTCTGAAGGTTCTTTGTTTTAAGTGATATGTTTGCTCAGTCTCTGCAGGAGAGGTCGTGTCTGTGCGGTTCTGTCTCCCACTCACAAAGGATCATCTGAGCTTGTATAAGTTTGATCTGAATCTTATTTTAGTCTTGAATACAGTAGACCTAGTATACTTGTATTGTCTCATTTATTTTTCTTTGATATTTGATTCATGTATTTGTTTATTTAACATATGCCTCAATGTTTGAGTTCTAGAGTTTGTCAAAGCATCCTCTATGCAAATAAACCTCACCTACTTCTACTTTCCAGAGTGGATGATCCCACCCAGGAGATATTTTCCTGTTAGAGCAACATCTGCTCTGGGCCCAGGCTCTGCTTCTTGTTGTCTGGGTCGCCTTCAACACACCTCATCTTTGTTCTACTTTTCTTTAAAGCTTTAATTTTGTAAATTTGGTAGGGATAGGTGTTATCTCTCCAGTCTGAGGCAGAATCTGAATATCCACCTCGACCTAACTGTATCACCTGAAACTGATTAAAATAGTTAGTAGCTATTTTAGTATTTTCAAGTTTACAAACTCTAGGGAAAAGCCACATGAATGAAAGCTTTGTCTGTACCCAGTTTTCTCCTTGGCCCTAAGTGGAGAGTGAATTCAGGAAGCACAGTGCAGGGCTGTCTACTGAGGCTCGGCACCAGCAGTTTTAAGTTAGGACTTCATTAGTGCAATGTCCAACTTGGGGTGCTCAGCTACTTCGCAAAGCACTGCATGTTAACAAATGCTATGCAAACAGTTATCTTTCCTATTTGGTCCGATATCTGCCTCAGCATTTACCTGTTTATGGAAAACTGTTAGAGTTGAGGATGAAGCAGCAGCGTCTGCAGGGCGATGGACGTCAGGAGAGCGACTGGGCGTGAGCGGCCCGAGGAGCCTCCATGGGGGCCTCTGACTCTGTGCTGGGAGGGCCCCCTGTGTGCTCCCACGTGCTGGATGCTGTGTTAACAGTGATAATAGGGGATGAGATAAAATGTTAAGAGAATCATAATTGGGAACTGAGGAGGAAGTATAGAAATAAAATTTCTCTTTCAAGGTTTTTGTTGGTGAAAGGACAGGGAAAGAGAACAGGGCAGAGGTGAGGCGGGGAGAAGGGTTCCAGTGTGGAGAAGGCTGAGCACACTGAGCAGAAGGACCTAGTGGTGTGCAGAGAGCAGAGAAGAGAGACGCAGAAACTAGCAGGGGAGGGAGACGCTCTAGGTGGACAAAGCTGCACAACCCCTGCACACCCAGCCCTGACCAGCCCCTGCACACCCAGGCTCCCTGACCAGCCCCTGCACACCCAGGCTCCCTGACCAGCCCCCGTGCACCCAGGCTCCCTGACCAGTCCCTGCACACCCAGGCTCCCTGACCAGCCCCCCCCAACCCAGGCTCCCTGACCAGACCCTGTGCACCCAGGCTCCCTGACCAGCCCCCCCAACCCAGGCTCCCTGACCAGACCTCGTGCACCCAGGCTCCCTGACCAGCCCCCCCCAACCCAGGCTCCCTGACCAGACCCTGTGCACCCAGGCTCCCTGACCAGCCTGCTGTTCCTGGCTACCCCTCTACACAGTATGGTACTGGGCTGAGCACCATAGGCAACTATAACACAGTGGTGAATATTTGTGTTTCTAAATAGAACAGGTACAGTAAAAATATAGTATAAAAGACAACAAATGGTGCATCTTTATGGAGTCTTTATCATGAACAGACTTGCAGGATTGGATAATTGCTCTGGGTGAGTCATGGGTGGCGAGTGAACGTGAAGACCCGGGACACCATGTGCTCTCGTATAGGCCGTAGCAAGTTAAATTTTTTCGTTTCTTTAATAATTAGTTACCTTAGATTACTATAAATGTTTGTCTTTATAAATTGAACTTTTTAGCTTTTGACTTTTTGGTAATAGCACTAAGTTTGAAAGGCAAACATATTGGATAGTTGTACAAAAATATTTCCTTTCTCTATATCCTTATTCTACAAGCTTTTCTATTTTTAAAATTTTTAATTTTTTTTTAACTTTTTAATCTTTTTGTTAAAAACACACACATTGGCTAGGCTCACACAGGGTCAGGGACATCAGTGTCACAGTCCTTGTCCCACTGGAAGGTGTGCAGGGGCAGTGACACAGGGAGCTGTCATCGCCTTTGATAACAATGCCTTCCTCTGATAGCCCTGAGGGACCCGCCCAAGGCTGCCGTACAGGTGACATTACACACTGTGTGTGTGTGTGTGTGTGTGTGTGAGAGAGAGAGTGAGAGAGAGAGAGAGAGAGAGAGAGAGAGAGTAAACGCTGACATCGTGGAAAAAGCTCAGCAGACTTGTTCACTTGAGCACATCCACAGACGTGAGCCATGTGTGCGCTGTGACATCAGGCTACCAGCAGGTGATAGACGTTTTTCAGCTCTATTATAATCTTATGGGGTCACCATGGTGTATTCAGTCCATTATTGACCAGAGTTGTTATGAGGCTTTATTGCAAGTGACAAAGAGAGAAATTGGAGAACCTCATTTCGAAGGGTAGAGATTGCATTGTGGAATGGGCCAGTCCTGAGAATCCCTGGGGACTCTTGGAAACGCGGCTGCTGCCCCTCTGGACCTGGGTCCGGGTCAAGACTGACGTCTGTCTGACAAGCCTCTCGCGGGCACTTCTGGAATTGGCTCAGGGAACACATTTTGAGGACTCCTAGTCTAGCTTTTGCAGGTCATCTGCAGAGAATCAGGAGGGAGTGGGCTTGTCACTGTCCTCTAGCCCCAGACCAGCGTGACCAAGCACTGAGCATGTTAGGCCCCCTGAGCTGTGGTGGGCAGGACGCCCCCAGCTGGACAGCGGCTCTGCTTTGCCAGTGCCACAGCCTCGTGTTCAGAGGACAGGAAGACAAGCAGAAATAGGCAAGGCAGGAGTCTTGTTCCAGGTCTCCTTACGGTGCTTTTATTCATAGAAACACTTCTGTTTTTTCCTTTATTGTTCCTTCAAAGAAGATCAGAAATATCAGTGTGCTTGTCTCCCATCTCCATCTGCCTGAGGGCTGTTCTTTGCGTCTCTGAATGTTTCAGTTGTGACCACAGTGATTCTGTTTGGGCTTCTGTTCACGTAGGTGTTTCTGTCCCTAATGTTCACGTCTGAACTCCCCCTCCACTGAGGACGGAGGGGGGCTGATGTCCCGCCGCTGCCTGGGGGGCCGGAAACCATCCCACCTGCTGTCCGTGCCCACCGAGGTGGCAGCTCTGAAACCTGGGGCGAGCTTTACTGCTCCCACGGTCGGTCACAAGTTGGCAGTCTGATGAGGCTTTCAATAAAAATATTTGATCCTTTTGTGCTGCCTCTCAACTACAGATCCTAAATTCATGCTGTAAAGATCAAAATACCCACAGATGCTGAGTGCAAATGCCAGGCGTTCAACAAAAGCAGGTGTGAGGGAGAGAAGTGGATGACGCAGATCTCAGCCCTCACCAGGCCTCGCCACCGCGGCCACCGCCTTTGTGATTCAGGCACCAGCACTGCAATTCAGGGTCCCTCTCGGCCCCCTGCCTTAGGTGGGGGAGATGGTGGGCGATGGATGTTTAAAAGTATGCATCCTTCCCTCTGTGCCTCCTTGCTTATATATTCTGTGATTATTAAAATTTATGTCGGGAAACAACAAACACAGGTTTTATATAAAAGATAACTCAGATTCTGGCCTATTTGATTATAATAGTTGGTATAATACTTTACAGTATAGATAATATTCTCAGCATGACATATTATAGTATAAAATGTCCTTTCCATTCTCTATTTTAATTAAATTTAACTCCACAATAACCTTCTGAAGTGAGCATCATTCCTTAAGGTAAAAAAACCCCACAAAAACAAAACAACTCTGTGACCCAAGTGTAATAATTGGCATAAAGAATTTCCTAAGAGAGAGAAGGAGTTGGTTATTGGTGTGTGGTGGCTGACACCACCAGCTTGCAGTTCCCACCTCTCTCCTATGCCCTCAGCCCCAGGCCTAGGGAAGAACAGAAAACCTGGGTACCTCCCACGACTCCCCCCAGTCCCCTCTACAGACCCAGGCCTCCTCCGTGCCTGTGGGGAGGTTCAAACTGCAAACCCCTGTCCTCTAGGGACTGTCGCTCCAGCCCCCAACCTCCTTAAAATATCACAATACCCTGAAACGCCACCATTGCGTCTGGACTTGTCAGACCTCGGGCAGGCCCTTCTGTGACGGGACAAGAGCCATGCATCATTTTAAATCTGCTGCTCATGTGCATCATCTGTCCAGCAGGGGACGCCAGGTGCCTGCACAAAACAGGACGCTCAGTCTTACACAGGCCAGTGAAGTTGCGGGTGGTTATTTCAGACCAAAAAAAAAAGTACTGTGCTTGGCTCGAGGCTAAGAAGTGGAAGATGAACAAATCATGGCTCCTGTCCTCCTTTCCAGTAATTACAGCCAGTAGAAGAGGCAGACATGTGAATCAGAGTCACAGGACACGGCCCCACAAGGCGCGTACAGCTGCTGGGTGTGGAAGAGCCGGGGCTGACTCTTGTGGATGAATGAGGCAAGCAGAAGGTGGTAAAGGCAGGGAGGGGACTGCAGGGGTTGCTCACTGAGGGGCTGCCTTGGTAAAGATGGGGAGGGGACTGCAGGGGTTGCTCACTGAGGGGCTGCCTTGGTAAAGACGGGGAGGGGACTGCAGGGGTTGCTCACTGAGGGGCTGCCTTGGTAAAGACGGGGAGGGGACTGCAGGGGTTGCTCGCTGAGGGGCTGCCTTGGTTG
>CAUYON010091807.1:0-12789 GCA_963573935.1 Arctocebus calabarensis
CGGGCGCCTGTAATCCCAGCTACTTGGGAGGCAGAGGCAGGAGACTCGCTTGAGCCCAGGAATTGGAGGTTGCTGTGAGCTGTGATGCCATAGCACTCTATCCAGGGTGACAGCTTGAGGCTCTGTCTCAAAAAAAAAAAATAATAATAATAATAATTTTAAAAGTTACTATGTTAAAATGATATAGGATAAAAGTTTAATAATTTTAAAACCTTTATCCTATATCATTTTACTTGATATCACTCATCTACTCCTATTTGATTTAATGTGTAGAATTTGTTCCTTTTATTTCTTGAGTACCATTTTAAAGGAATAAATATAGACATTGAAAAAGAGGGGATGGCTTAAACTTATGAGTAAGGAAAATAACGATTCGGGGCGACACCCAAATCCTCACTGCTTATGTGAGATGAATTTTTGAGCGGGTAAAGGTCGCCCCAAAGGTGACCCACCTACTTTGCAGGCTGCCTGGGTTTTGCGATCTGCCCGTTAAATATATAAATATAATTTAAAAAAAAAAAGAAAGAAAAAGAGGGGAAAGAAATGTTGTCATTTAGTCTGCCATTTTGAGCCCTACACCTCTTCTCCTTTGTCTCAAAACTATTTTACCAGAATACAGTAGAATTTCCACAGCTGACCACCTCCCTACATTGGCCACCTTCTTGAGTTAACCTAGTTTTCATGGACCAGACATACGTCACATGTATATATCAGTAGAGTAGGCCTGGTTCCTTATGTTGACCCCCTCTATAAGTTGACCCGTTTGTTATAGTCCCTTGGGTGGTCAACTTACAGATGTTCTACTATATTAGGGAAGACTTAATGTGTTAGCTGTCCTTATCCTGATATGCCCTTGAGACCTCATCCTGCTTTGGACATAGAGCAGAGATAAGGCTCCCAGGTGTTTCTGAACCTCTGCTCTGGGAAATCAGTGGGACATGATGGGATTCCTTTGCCCAGTGTCCCATTTCTCACTGGAGATGGTAGTTCTTGCCTTAGGCTCTTCCCTGAAATTTGAGGGCCCCAATATCAACTATGGTAAATAGGGGCCATAGAGTTTATGTCCTCAAATCTCCATCCCAACTGAACTAACAAATGTTCAAAGGCCTGTTTGCTCCTAAGCACTCCCTGTGTGACTGATTCCTGGAGTTAGAGAACTCCTCAGTTTGGGCATCCTGTCCTGTGGAGCAGGCTTACAGGGAAGATAGAGGTGCGCATCACTGGGGTACAGCTGACCCAGCCGGCATCTGGCTACAGTGGGCACATAGGTCAGGAGAGGCTGCAAGCACCTGACACTCTCAGAGACATAAACACACAGAAGACTTTACGTCTACTGATATCTCTTCCTCCCAAGAACAGAACCCTATACTTACTCTTGGGGCAGAAACTAAAACATTCTACTCTGTCTCTTATTTTTTCAGGAATCTTCTGTGCTCCAAAGGAATTTAAAAATAATAGTTACAGGAAATCTTGTACTTTTAAATGAGAACCTTCCCAAAGTTATCTCCTTGATGAGGACATGAAGTCCACACCAGTAGCCTTTTAGGAGCTAGTGTAGAGGGTCTAGGATCAGGCGTCCTCAAACTTTTTAAACAGGGGGCCAATTTACTGTCCCTCAGACCATTGGAGGGCCGAACTATCACCCCTTTATCGCCCTCTGTAGAGTGCAGTGGCGTCACACAGCTCACAGCAACCTCTGTTAGGCCCCAGGGCAATGGAAAAGTACCAGATCATTGCATCATCCGGAGAAAACCCCCTCCTCCCTCCTCTCTATCTCTCTCTCTCACTCCCCTTAATCCCACCAGAAACAACCACCTCGGAAAATCCCCAGAACAACCCTGCCCAGTAACCCAGCTAGCTATCAACCCCACCACCCAGCATCCGCCCCGTACCCCCATTATCTCTACCTACCACCCTACCCTGTGGTTTTTTACTTTAAAAACAGCCTGTAACAGCCGCTCAAGGTCCTTCCTCCAAGCGGCTGAGGGACCCTGACGCGTCAGTAATAAACCAGCCTCTTGCTTCTTGCATCGACTCGTGTATCGTGAGTGGTCTTTGGGTTGGCGACCCCCGGGGTGGCACAACACTAGGAGTACAGGAGTGAGTCACCACACCTGACCCTCCTACGTTTTAAAAAATATGTTAACAGTAAAACAGCCTCAGGTAGGTCCCTTAAGAATTATTCTAGAAGAAGACGTCCTACCTTAAGAGAGAACGGCTCTAGGGGTGTTATTGTCCCTGAAGACTTTTAGTGGGACCAGGGGATGGACGACAGAGATAGTGATGATGCTACCCCTGTGCAGGCCTAGGCTAATGTGTGTGTATGTCTTAGTTTTCAACAAAAAGTTTAAAAAGTAATAAATAATAAACAGTAGGGAAAAACTTATAAATATATAAAGATATAATGAAAATATTTTTGGGCAGTGCCTGTGGCTCAAAGGAGTAGGGCACGGGCCTCATATAACAGAGGTGGTGGGTTCAAAACCCAGGCCTAAAGAAAGATGGAGACTTTACCTCTTTCATGTTTACATGGATGGAGCTGGAACATATTCTTCTTAGCAAAGTATCCCAAGAATGGAAGAAAAAGTATCTAATGTACTCAGCACTACTATGAAACTAATTTATAGCTTTCATATGAAGGCTATAACCCAATTATAGCACAAGAATATGGGGAAAGGGGCACGGGAGGGGCAGGGGAGGGGGGAGGATGGGAGGAGGGAGGGTAATTAGTGGAATTACACCTTCAGTGCATCTTAGAAGGGTACAGATGAAACTTACTAAATGCAGAATACAAATGTCTTCATACAATAACTAAGAAAATGCCGTGAAGGCTATGTGAAACAGTTTGATGAAAATATTTCAGATTGTATATGAAGTTAGCACATTGTACCCCATGATTGCACTAATGTATGCAGCTATGATTTAATAAAAAAATGACAATAAGGAATATAAAAGTCCCAAACTCCTCATGCTCAAAGGGCATCAGAAAAGAGACTCAGCAAAGAAGAGGTCTGTATACATTTCTGGAAGGAAGAATAGATAGCACTTTGAGGAATGCCAGCAATGTCCATATCTTAAGGGTTTGTGAGCTGCTCTGTCACTAGAACCCCTCAAAGGCACAGCTCTGGGAGTGAGGAGGATGGGAGATAGAGCCAGGAGATGCCTGTGCCCCAATAAAGCAAATTTTATTAAGTCAGTGACTGGAGAAAGCTTCTGAGAAGCTGGATTCTGACCCCAGTGAGTTGTTCATCTTGCCACTTAACCACCCAACAGTGGCATCCATCTCTCCATTAATAAGCCCCAGCCAATCACATAGCACCTGTGATCTGATCATCCTCCTCACTTCACAATAAAATATGAATAGACAGCCTGGATTCTCAGATACAGTCTGATAAATGAGCAATCTTAGATAGCAAAACCAGTAAACAGAAAGAAGATCCAGGGGAAAAAAGAGCAAAGCAGATAACTGAAGGAAATATCTAAAATAAATATCCTCGGAGAGATGGGATGATATTATATTCATGAAAGAAGAACAGGTTACTATGAAAAGAAATATCTTAGAAAATAAATTAAAATCCATTATAAAAACAAATTTATAGAACAGTTGCATTAAAGTTTCTTCTCCTAAAAGAACAAGAATCAAAAGATAGAAAATAGTAAAGAGACTTCTTTTTTAATTAGATATTTCATGTGGGAGGTCTCATAGCTGAGTAACAAGATTCTAGGAAAGGTAACTGATAAAATGGATAGAAATATGTTCTCCAAAAAGCAATAAAAATTTTCATCAGAACGAAGTAGATCAGACTCCAGACCAAAATACTCATGTCATCCTTAGGTAATAAGTATTAGAAGAAGAAAAAGAGGAAGAAGAGGAAGAGGAGGAGGAGAAAGAGAAATAATAAGCATAAAATTGCAGAATTTCATAGATAAGAGAAAGGGACTTAAAAGTTTCTATTGAAGGAAACCAAATCAAAACAAAATAAACACAAAATAAAAGAAATCGAAATGTCATTGGACATCCCCCCGGCAGCTTTGACAAGTAGAAGCCAAATGGAAGTTTCCAAATTTTGGAGGACAAATGATCTTTAACTTAGAATTCATACCTACCAACTGACCAAGTGCAAAAATAGAATAATGGTCTTTTCAGGCAGATGAGGATGTAAAACATTCACCTCCCAAGCGCACTTTGGGTAAACTCAAGTTAAACGAGGAAGTAAACCATCTTTAGATGAAGGCATACGACTAGGAAACAGGAAGCAACATACAGAAGAGGCACAGGAAGTTCCCAGGACACTCACTGTCCAAGAAGATTGACTCGGGAGAATGGAGAACTTCAGGAAGGAGTTAGGAAATCAACAAAACCATTTGAGCATTTAGAAAATAATGTTGGTTAGTTATTATTGAACAGATTTGAGTTTGGAAATTATTAATCCCCAAATTTATAAAACATATCAGAGAAAGACAATTGTCGTATAACTTAAGTTGGCTTAGCTTTGAAAAATAATTGCAATACATTTAATAATCTAAACAAGATTATGGACTTAACCAAAGAGTTGTAAATATATATTAGCAAAGCAAATACACATTCTATATTACACATACATAGATACCCAAAAATCGTATACATAAAACCAAAATATAGACGTGTTATAGAGATAGCGATAGATAGATATTAGAAAAGTAAGAGAACAGGAAAAATGTGAAGACGTGTAAGAGAGTCAAATTCTCAGCCACCACACAGGGAAATCAAAAGAGGATGTCTAAATTGATGCCAAGAGATAACATGACAAGCATATAATTCAAAAAATGGAAGGATGAAGATAAAAGTGTTAGGAAAAAGGTTGGGGTGGGGAAGGTGGGAAGGAGACCAATATTTTTCATTTCGGTACTCCTTGAATTTTTTAGTCTATTATACTTCAATGAAAATAAAAATTAATTTTAAAATGAAAAGCTACCAGTCCCACAATTGGGCCCACTATAACATGAAAAGAGAAGGTGCTAGACAATTCCGTCCCAGTGCAGGATGGAGGGAGGCCAGATGAAAAGAAAGCCCCCCAGGCGCACGCTTTGCTCTGGCTGGAAACTGAAACACTTTTAAATTCTGGCGATGTCCACCCGTGTTTTTAAACCACGTAGTTGAAAGGTTTCAAAGAAGGTGGCTTGAGCAGATTAGTTGGAACTTTCCCTCTCCGGGATTAAAACAGAAGAAGTAAAAGTCATATTTTCACAACTAGAGCCACACTAGGGCCCTGTTTTCATTCCACCACTCAGTTTGTGACATGAAAATAAACAATACTGGAAAGGAGGTGTTTCTATATTTTTCCCGAGTCTCTTGAGATGAAGTTGGGCAAAGGGTATGCAGCCAAACTGTTTTCACACCATGCCTCGACTGTGTCTCACACTTCTTTGCATTTAGAGGGGATTTTCATCACTTCCTGGTTTTAGAATTGACGAGGTGTAAACTGCAAGCTGATAGCTCAGCTCAGCCGTCACTGCCGCGTGTGGCCTGAACCCAGGGCTGGTGAGTCTGGAAGAGCTGACCACATGCGTGTAAGGTTGCAGAGGGGCCTCTTTCAGGATGGTCCAAAACAAAACCACTTCACTGGGCATCCCAAATTACAGTCCGAACCCCGGATACATTCACCTAAAACACCAAAGCACACAGTAAAAACAATTCCCTTAAGAAACAGAAATTATACTTTAAAGCATTTGAGTATAAAAACGCACAGGGTGAGAAAATTCGCAGTGACGGAGAATGGTGTGAGATAGTGGCTGCTCAGCAATGCCTGACACGGTTCCTGTCGGATTCCCACTAAAATACCAGCAAAAACTACCAGTGAAACCTCAAAAGCCCACATATGCACTCTAATCTGACACAGTATTAAAACCCTCAGGGACTTCCACCAATTATAAGATTGAGCCATGGGAATAGAACTAATGAACATAAACTGAGGCACACAAATGCTTTTCAGTCTGACACACAGCCAACCAGGAATAAGATAAGAGAATGTCTGTGTCTGTCTCTGAGTTCTAAACACAAAACAGCTAGTCAGGCTACACTCTTGTCACAGTGATTCTCAACAGGAGGCAATTTTCCTATCCCCAGGAGACAGTTCACAATTTCTGGAGACATTTTTGGCTGTCACAGCTTGAGGGGAGAGGGTGCTACGGCATCCGGAGGGCAGAGATCAGGGACACTGCTAAACCCTACAAGGCGCAGGCCAGCCCCACACAACAAGAAACGATTGACACAAAATGTCAATAACGCTGAGGAAGAGAAAAACTGCTGTACTGTACTGGAGATCTATTTTAAGGCAATAAGAGTGCCTGTTTCTCCATCTCACTGAACATATTAATCTTTCTCTCTTTTGCTCACTTTCTCTTTAACACACGCACACAACTTAATACATTTCACTATGTTAGGTCCGAAGGCCCTAACACTGTTATCTGAAAGGACTTTTAAAAAATCATCAAGTATTCAGACAGGAGAAAAAGCGAAACAAGAAACCAGGTAACCAGGGAAGGACTAGCCTTACATCACCCCTGCAATACAAAGGCCAGAACAGAGGACACTGGACAACAGCTATTGAGTTTTGCAAAAAATGATGGTATCCCAAACATTTGATACTCAGTCAACACACTGTTTAAATGTGGAGCACTAAAGACATTTTAAAATATGCATGAACTCTAAAATTATGAGATGCATCATTTTATAAAATGATAATACTTGAAAAAACACTCCACCCTCTGGAGGGATGCAAAATGGAGAATTCAAGCTTGGGGAAGCTGGAGGTGACTGATAAAACCTACTTAAAAGGAAAGTTCTCTATATTGTTATTGTAAATAATGAGAATGAGAGAACGCAGCAACATAATAGGAATTTCAGGGAGGCTGAAGTGGGAGGATCACTTGAGGCCAGGAATTCCTAGATAGCCTGGGCAACATAGCAAGACCTTGTCTTAAAAAAAAAAGTGAAAACTAGTTAGACTTGGCGGCATGCTCCTGGGGTCCCTGTAGTTCCAGAAGGCTGAGTAGCTTGGGATCGCATGAGCCCAAGAGTCAGAGGCTGAAGTGACCTATGACCACACCACTGTTCTCCAGCCTGAGTGACAGAGAGAGACCAGGTTTCTAAAAAGAGAGAGAGAGAGAGAGAGAGAGAGAGAGAGAGAGAGAGAGAGAGGAAGAGGGCTATAATCACAGACATCGATGTTTTCATCGGTTTAAAAACTCCTCAGTGAAGTACTGTGATAATGAATTGGAAAATCTCAACAAATTGAACAGTTTTTCTGGAAAATGCAAATTGTCAAAGTGGACACAGGGAAAAACAAAAACCTTAAGAGATCAATTATAAGGGTAAAATTAACAAACTACCAAAGGTTACATCTGAGAAAGCTCTCAAGACTAAATAGTTTTTACATTCTCAAACTTTTAAGAAACAGATAATGCCATGCTATATTAACTGCCTTGTATATTAAAAAATATAAAACTGTATGTAGTTCATTTTATGAAGTTAGCAAAACTCTTATAACAAAATGTGCCAATACAACTAAAATAGAACTAAAAAGAAATTTACATATGAATACAGACATGAGCATTTAAACAAAAGCACCTTAACATTCAGAATGACCACTGAAGATTGCCTAAAATTGAAAATATACTTTTATATATTTTTATTAATATTAAAACCTTATGTAAGTTGGTCAAGAAGGAAATAAAATTCTTATTTTAAAACATATATCTTCTTTACTATTCTGTCAAGTAAATGCATATTATTTTTCCTACAGTTTTCTACTTTAAACCTACACAATTCTTAATGATGAAACAACTAAAAGCAGTTCCATTAAAGTTAGGGAGAAATTAACTTGTTCCCTTTCCCTAATGCTTTACAATTTTCTGAAAGATTAGGCCAAGGCAACAAGAAATGAAACAGAAATTAGAGATGTAACTTTTGGAAAGGCAGACATAAAGAACCGTTGCTTTGGACAGTGTGATTAGAGACGTAGAAATTGCAAAGGACACAAGTGGAAAAAAATCTTATAATTAGAAAAGAGAGTTCAGAAAAGTAGACCATTATAGAGGAAGGAAAAAAAATCCAGCTTTCTCTAATAGCAGAAATAGCCAGCTTTAAAAATCTACTCACAACAGCACTGGAAAAATAGCAAAAGCAATCAAAGACATCAGACAAGCCCTGAGTTGCTATGCAGAAATAAAGAACATTAAAAACATAATAAAATATACAAAATAATATTTGGCAAAATGAGAGACATGTTTCTAGCTGGAAGACTGAACATAATCAATTTCCAAATTATGTATAATTTTAAAACACAACCAATGAAATTACCAGCAGCTGTCTGGTGGTAGGAGAAAGACCTGGTTAAGAAGGAGAGAAACTTGACAAAATGATTCTGGTAAAATGAATGGGCAAGGGAATTAAAAAAAGTCTGTAAAAAGAACAATAAAGATCGGCAACTTGTCTAAACAGATTGTACCTTATTTTACAACTGCTACAATTAGAAAACACAGCACTGGTGCAATCCTAGATAAACAAAGCACTGTAACAGAAGAGTCTCGAAATAGACCCAACTACATTTAAGAACTTAATAAATTATAAAGGAAGCGGTAACAGTAAATGGGGTAGAATTGCACTAGGACAACTGACAGGGAAAAAAGTTTAAATTAAATTAGAGATTCACTCTATTACTATTTACTGAAATACATGCCAGGTGGATTAGAAAGTTAGTGCAAAAACTAAAGCCATTTAAAATGGGACTGTATCCATATAGACTTTGAGATTTAATTATTCTAATGTTTTAACAAAGCAATTAAAAATTAGCAGAAAATACAGTTGTAGATCTAACTAAACGGCATCCTAAGGACAAAAAAACCTTGAGAGAAAGGGTAGATCTTGAAAGGAAAGCTCAAAAAACTCAGTACATGAAAATTTTAAACTTCTGCTATTAAAAACGTAAGAAGTTTAATGGCAAATTGAGGTACTAAGACATATAATCAGTATGGCAAGTGAAAGAAACCAGTCGTAAGAGGCCGTGTATTGTAATACTCCTTTTATGTGAAATGCCCAGAATCAAATCTGCAGAGACAGGAAGTAGATTAGTGAATGCCCAGGGCTGCGGGGAGGGGCACTGAGATGAAATGGGGAATGGCTACTAATGGGCAAGACTTCCTCTCAGGATGACAAAACTATTCTAAATTGGTTGTAGTGATGGTTGCAAACTCTAAAAATACACTTAACCCCACTGAATTATTCACTTTAATGGGGTGAACTCATATGCTATGTGAATTATATGTCAACAAGGCTATTAAAAAAAATTAATGGCAGGTAACCAACTGGAAGAAAAACTATAACATATTTGACTGGGAAAATATCAAGAACCTTGATGTATAAGGAACACTCAAAAGTAATAAGTAAAACACTGACGCCTCTTTGGAAAACTGGGCCAAATCAATAAACATGCAATAAATGAAGGAAAGCATTTGTCCTACTAAGTTAGCAGAGGCTTAAGAGTCAGTAATGCTCAGTGCGGATGGAAGTGCCTGGACAAGGACACTCTAGGTTACTGTGGCAAAGTCTTCATCTGGAGACCCTGCTGGGAAGCAATGTAGCAACAGGCATCCAGACTCATCACCAAATTCATACACACTTAGAAATCAGTCCTAAAGAAAGATGCATAAAAGTGCCTAAGTGTTTATGTATGAGATTGTCCACAGCCTCATTATTTCTGGATATTGTGAATAGCCACAAATTAGAAAGAATTTAAATGCTCAAAAAGAAAGAAAGAGTTAAATACATTATGAATCAACCACAAGACTGAATATTATGCAGCCATTAAAAATGATGTTTTCAAATAAATTCAATGACAGGAAAAATGATCACAATGTAATGTTCAGTGGGAGAAGGACATAAAACTGCTTACAATATGATCCCATACACACAGAGAGCTAAAATTATATCAAAGAAATCTATCAAAGGGCTGATAGAAATTATGTAGAGGTGGCATTCTGGGTGATCTTCATACTTTCTTTATATTTCTTAGATTTTCTATGTTTTCTACAATAGGCATATTTTATTTGTGATTAGAAAAGAAAATTACATTAAATATTTTCCTGAAATATTCACCTCCAGACAAGTGTTTAGCCAGAAGAGATGAATCGCTGAGATGCTACTCCTTTAAAGACTCACATCAGCTCTGCACACCCACTCCCCTTCCTTTCCCCCCGAATCCTTTGGACCCTGATGAAGGGCCCCCCATCCATAGGCTCAAGCTCATCTAGGGTTTCTTATTCCTGGGGAGGGAGCTGAGTCTCTCAAAGAATAATAAAGCTGAACAACACTGACAAAGCTGAAGGCTGAAGTTCTTTTTGCTCAAAGAGGTAATTACTCTAATAAGGAACACTTTTAAGACTAATAAACCTTTAGAACCTAGTGGAAAGAATGCCTCATGGTGGGATTTTAGGTCCCTGAGAGAGGTAGGGAGGAATGTTGCTCAGCCCACAAGCCCACTGCTATGGGGACAGCCACCTCCTAGGCTGCAGCCAAAGCCATTGGGCATGGGGTCTCCTGGCCCTGCACAGCGTGGTGGCTGTGAGGGCTAAGCCTGGGGAAGGAAAGGTCCTGGACACTCTGGACACACAGGCAGACTTTCCTGATGCTGCTGGCTCCTGTCCCCTGTCCTCTCTGCCACTGGCCTTTCCAAGGCACAGCATCAGCTTTGTATTTCTATTCCTTCCTTCAGCTGGCCATGCTCATTCCTGTCCAGCACTGAGGAGTAAATGTCACCATCACACAAAGCCCATGTGCAATCCCTCACACAGGGGTCACTTGAGAAATGTTAATAAATTGGTCTGTAGAGGAAATGAGCCCTTCATTCTTCAGCAACTACAGTGCCAGGCTATGTGTCCCCCAAAAGAAGATGAGGTTCACAGATGGAACTGTCATAGGAAGATGACAGGGACAGGAAGGATCACAGCTTTCAGGAATCTGCTAAATATGTTCAAAGAATTAAACTGCTGTGAAGCAGGGGGGACTGGGGAGACCTCATGGAGGAGGTCAGTGGGTCCTTTAAGGAGTGGTATTCTTGGGGGCCATAAGGGGAAGAAGGTGACACCTAAGCTGGTCCTTAAAGGAAGAGAGGGCAGAGCTGGGGAGGAAGCCCATCACAGAGGGCTGGCAGAAGGGGCGTCAGATGGGCTATAGACACTCGAACCCCCCAAACCCCATCCCTCCGTGAAAGGCCAGCCCTTGCTCAGCACCCCCATCATAGTTACCAAAGGGCCTTGCTAGCCACTCAAACTACCGCAAAGTACAAAGTACCCATCTTCCCCATGTCCTGCCTAACTTAGACCCTGCCTAAGGTGGCTAAGCAACACCTCCTACCTCCCTACTTCACCTTCTCTTTCCTCCCTGGAGCCCTCAGCACAGCCCACCTACAGCCCGGGCACAGGGTGTGCACCTGCCACACAGCCATTGCATCAGCCATGGGGAAAGATCCCAGTGGGGACCTTAGTACATCTAGATGCATGTGGGCCTCTCCTGGGCCCATCCAACCGTCCGTCCATTCATTCATTCAACACATACAGAACGAGTGACCACAGTAGGCCAGAC
The DNA here is from genome assembly GCA_963573935.1 of Arctocebus calabarensis. Classification (NCBI taxonomy): domain Eukaryota; kingdom Metazoa; phylum Chordata; class Mammalia; order Primates; family Lorisidae; genus Arctocebus; species Arctocebus calabarensis. The sequence goes on from CAUYON010091807.1 coordinate 11,621, forward strand.
CACGGATGCTAAGAAATGGAGTGTATTCAGCCTCTAATCGAGACAGACAAAGGAAGAGGAAAAGCCCCGTGCAGCTGAGCACGTGGGTGACAGAGGCCTGCAGAACTCCCTGACACTGAGCACAGGGCGGCCTGCTCTGCAGGGAGATGAGAGCTGGGACCACAGAAGAAAGGGATGGGAGGTGGCTAACCATGGCAGTTCCCCCTCGGTCCTCAGTGGCCCCACTCCCCTGCCCGGCTGAGGAGCTGTGGGAAGCCTCAGCCACTCAGCCACAGCCACACGAAGTTTGGGCCACTGCCTATTCCACGTCAGAGGTTCCTGAGTTTACGATTCATCAGAGGGCCCTGGCTGCCAGAGAAATCAGGATTTAGTTTCTCTCTCTCAGTGACACGCACACACTATTTGCAATCCTTTGTTCTCGGTTTCCTACACATTTAATTATGTTAGGTTAAATCTGATTTTCCCTCTTGGAAAATCTCTCTCTTATTTTCTTTTAATTTCCCTTTCTTTCACATTACATTTGACAAAGCTGGGAGTGACAACCAAGACAGATGCACGGGTGGAAGGGACGGGTTCAGGGAAGCCAGCCCGGGCCCAAGGCCCTGTGCTAAGCATGCCAGCTGCAGATGGGAGAGGGGCCCTGTGCTTATATTTAATTCAATAATGAATACTTACTCTCATAAAAAAAAAAAACTTATCTTCATTCTGGGAAGGAACAGTACTTCCCACCCTGCCTAAGGAAAAAGCCTGCCAGTCCTCCCTCTTCCTCCTCTTCCGGCTGCATGGATACCTGGAGAGAAGGGCAGGGAGCTGTTTCAGGTGAGCCTAGGCCAGCAGGGGACCGTGTGGAAGTCCCTGGGGTACATAAGCTCCTGGCCAGAGTCCTGAGAATAAGCCTGCCAGGCAGCCTTAAGGAGAGTCAGCAAATGCACGGGATGGAGGCAATGCTTATCAGTGAAATTCCTATTTTTTTAAATAATTTTATTAAATCATAATTGTGTACATTGGTGCAATCATAGGGGAGAAGTTGCTTCATATACAATCAGAAATATTTTGATCATACTGTTACAGATAGCCTTCATGGCATTTTCTTGATCACTATATAAACACTGATACTCTACCTTTAAGAAGTTTCACCAGTACCCTGCTAAGATGCACTGTAGGTGTGA